>QXVZ01001949.1:0-42087 GCA_008931825.1 Phallusia fumigata
AGGTAAACTGCAGTGTTGCGCTTCGCTGCCCGGCGTTAAGTACTGGTCTTTGAAGAAGTGAAACGTCAGTTTAGGCGTCGTCAGTACTTGTGTAAGGTCTAAATCAGTGGGTTATTGTTTAGCATATATATGGTATCCGTTTGAAGCCTTTGTGCAGACAGACAAAGCGATCTGTTGTCAAACTTGTAGCAGTAAACCGCTCAAAAAGTTATTTTGAATTTGCTGCAATAGCAAAATGTTGATTGAAACCAATTTTAATGCTTTACAAAGGCGTTTAAACATTTAAAGAATGGTTTTACCATAGTGTGCATGGTTTAAGTGGTTTGCTTTGGTTAGTTGCACCAAGTTTGTTCAAAATCCCGTAAAAAACACATGACAAAGTTTTAATGTTCTTGCTTGGACGTTGGTTTTCGGTTGCAGCAACGCTTCGAACCGCAATGATTCATTTACCTAACGCGTGCAAGCCATAGCTTTTATATCGCAGTCGTTCGACAAACCATCTACACGTTGTGGATAAGCGCTTACATGGCTCACTGTTCAATCCTGTCTTCCTCAGCCTTTTACTGTGAACAGGGAGGATGGGACATGTTTTTATAGCGGCAACGCGTGGGTTTGAGACGGAAACGCTGCCGCGCGCGACTATAGAAGAAAGGCCCGAGCCCAAACTGACGGTTTGACACCACGGCAGAGCATTTCTATTTGTTTGTTTGTGTGTATGGGGGGATGCACTCACACTCAGCGGTGCAGGCGTTCTTTTACCAACGCGCCCTTTTGCAATGAATTGAAGTGTTTTGTAATGGCGCTTAACTATATTTAGAGGCAAAACGCGCTGTTCAACTCACGTGGAACGTCGACATTGCCTCTGTACCGCGCAGAAGGCCACAATACGTATGTGTGCAGAGTTAGTTTCCAGTTTTGAAAATGTGCTTTCTTAATGCAAGTAAACAGTTCAGTTTTGATAGGAGAGCAGAAGAGTGCGTACACAATGCGGCAAACTTCGCGCGAAAAATAACAGCGTTACCGTTTCTACGCAGAACTTTTTGGCACCACTAACGTAGGGAGGTTGTACTTTGATTCGTGTGATGCTACTGGTCTGAGTGTACATTAGCATTTGCTCTACATCAAAAGCTGTTTTGGGGCGTCCGAGAGACAAACACCTGAGTGTGAGATCTTTTAATGCAAGACCTCCTTGATTTGCAAGCCAATGCCGTGGTTTGGAAAGAAAGACGCGGGACACAAGTCACCGAAGCTTCCCAAAGAGGATCCATGTAAGTTTTTTTACGGGGCTGTGCTTGCCAACCCGTGGGGCTACTGTTTGGTGCTTGTATGTATCTGTTAATGGATCACTGCACTCAGGGTATGCTCCCTATTATGGGTTGCCGCTGTTATATTGTATAGGTGCTCTGCCAATTCAGCAAAACGCAGTACTGTTTTGGGCTTCGCTTTTGTGTTCAAACACAGTATCATAAAATGGACCATGACATTTTGTGCTAAACAAAATACTGCTCATAAAATGGAACAAAGTTTATCTGGTACTAAAAACACCATGGTTACTATACTGGTTTTTTTAAAGTCTGCTGTAACTAAAAAAAAATTAAGCAGGTTTTCGTTGAAAAATTAAAGTTGTAACGCAGCAACTTTGTTAAGGGCAGTGCTTATGGTTTATATTATTGTTTTTTTTTATGCTTTGATGCTGCATAACTACTTAAACCTGTTTTAAACAAATATTTATGTGAACATTTTCACACATTATACATAAATTGACAGCTGTCTAAATGTTATCTCTTAAGAATACTTGGTCCCCCTTTTAAATGAAACCAATACGATACAATTTCCCCTTTTCGCTTGTGCATGGATAAACAAAGGAATATTAAAACAAAAACAACAGATAAGGAAGTGATTGAAAATGTGTAGGATCCAAAATTGTCTAAAGTCTTACAGCATATTAATACAGCAGTGCTTTCAAAGGCCTTTCCTTGTTATGTTAATGATTCATATCATGGTGACATTCTAACATCATCTGGCTCGATTTTTTCAAGCACCGTAGAAAGTTATTATCCTTCCTTGTTTTAATACATTACCTTTTTGTTTAAAGATATGGTTTTGATGACCTTTTTTGTTTTTAGAAGCCTGCCTTTTTTGTTTTTGCAACAGAACTTTTAATCATTAAGGCTTAAACTCTTTTTTGAACAAATTCTTACAAAAGACATTTTAAGCAAATTTAGATTTTTTTTATTTGTCACCAAATGGCTTTGTACAAAAATGACAAATAAATTCGTTTGAATTACATATCCAAGTACAAAACTGTTTCAGAAATAGATTGTGCTGAGATGTCAAAGCGCTAAAACGGATATGTGACAATAAATTGTTGATAGAGCAAATCTGTTTGCATAAGGTGCAACAACCGGCTGTTTAAAATAGAACTGTAGTTAACATTAATTTATTTCTTTGCCAGCACTATTTTTGCCTTGGCTTACTCATTGAAAATGTAAATGCTATAATTAGATTTTCACCCATCAGTAAATGGTAAGCGAACATGTGGATGGACTGAACGCATTGGTATGTCGTTTCCTGTTCTACATGGTTTTTTATTTGCCCATGGATACCAGTCAGGCACAGCTAACATTTTGTTGACATTTTTTACATGTACAGTAACATGAAATTGGTTACATACTGATGCCATACATAGATGAATAGTTTTCTGAGTTAAAACTTTGACTTGCATTTGAAACTGGCCCTGCCTTATTTCACCATTTTACATTTTGCTTCCATGGCTGCAGCCTCAAAAGATGCCCCTTTGCAAGCAAACAACATATAAACAAATCCCTGTGCAAAACCAAAATTATGGACTTTTTTATTTACACTTCCAAATTCCACACAAAACAGCTTTTTTAAACATGCAAATAAAATACTAGGTTTCTACTGCTGTAATGTAAAGCTGCAAATAATACAATATGTTTTTAACACTTACAAAATAATAAAACCTGATTCAAACAATACCTCAGGTTTTATAGATTTTTTCTCAACATGTTGATCTTCTACAGACACTTGTACAGTTAAAGGTCACTCTATTGTTGCTGTGATTTGCGAAAGCAAATTGACTAGCCCCACTGTTCAAACATCTTTGCTGTCGGATTGATTTCTGAGTGTTTGATGTTGGGCCCAAATCGCTAGCCTCGCATTTTATGGAACTGTGCTTGAGAATGTATTGTGCCCTGTGAGTTTTGCCATAGCTGACAACAAAGACTATGTTGGTTTAGTACCTAGCTGTCAGTTCGGCCTGCTCGACAAGAAATCATTATTGTACATTGGTAGCGGAACCCCTGGCAATTGCCTACGCTGATTTGAACCACTTACAAGGTTTTTTTTGGAGGCCTATTTGTTTGTCTTGTTTATCTGTGCACAATCTTTGTGCTGTGAAAATGTCTAAGCGGTTTGGAAGCTCTCGCAAGCAGGATCCATGTAAGTATTGGGAAGTGTTTTTGCTACTAGATTTGTTAATCATGTTGTTTTTAAGTCATGTTTCCTTGAACATTTAGTTTTTGGTTGAGGATATTTATTCAACTAGGTAGTGACAGTCTTTTTCTAAGAATGATTGCAAAGTTAAATGTTGTACTCGCAAAAAAATTAGGATGCACAAACACTTAAATTTTATGCTGTACTATATAGGGCTGTGAAATAATAATCATATGTGCTGCTAGTTCAGCTTCTAAACAGGAGTCTAATATATTATTCAGTGTGTATTGCAAGCAAGACCAGTGAAAATCACGCAATACTGCTTTAATGCAAAGCCAAATCCGCACCAAATCCATTTGCAAGCCAACCTTTGTCAAATAAACCCAACAAAGCTGTAGATTTAATAACAACTCACCTTGTCAGCACCAAAATTCAATTACCCAAGTTCAAGTCAGTAGCCTGCTGGCCCTAAAACTGGAGCATTGTGCAGTTAATAATGCATGGCTGGTGGCCCGGAGCCGCCAACTCGCATGAGCAATTACCCCTCCCTCTCCTACCCGGTCGTCCGTAGCACGACATGCACTTGCAGCAGCACAGGAAGTAAAACGAGGAAGCATGATCTGACTTGCATTGTCCTGCGAAGCCAGCAAGCCGTTGTTTAGTGTCTGTTGCTCTCTGTGTGTAGTATCAGATATTATCAGGTCAGTCAGTGCGTTGTCCAGCAGTGCAAGAGCTATTGTTTCAGTATGCATGGATTGTATTCACTCTTTGGTAGAGAAAAGGATGGCAGGCATCACAGACACTCAGATGACTTTTTGTCACAGTACCCTAATTACTATGCCACAGGTTTGTCAAGTTGTTTCACTGCTTTTATTTTCACTTATAATGCATTGGTGCGTTGTGATAGACGCTGTATTTAATCCTGCCTTGCTGAAAACTCAATGAATAGCTTCTTTTAATCATATTTACCCAATTGTTACACAAGTATATGTTGATTGGAATTTAAACTTGACATTAAAGTTCTTTGGTGACTAAATGTCAATTGACCTTTTGTCAGCATATATTGCATCAAAAGTCGTGGCTTACTGCTGGGATTATGTCAAGTACCACTTGAGTGGTACGCTTCGCAGCATATCATGCTCCAATACAGTTTTGTTCAGTGTTTTGTCTCACTTCTTACTTACAGACACTGCACTTTTTCTTCACAGCAGTTTTTGTGATGAAATGTTTTACTGCTCTTGGTTAAACTGTGTTGCATAGTTTAAGATTGAAAAACTATAGCTTGAATAAATGAATCAGACACATACAATGCAAACAAATCAATATAAACCGCCAAATTCACTATTTTCGTGATCAGAAACCCAATTGCCAGAGAACTTGCACAAACTGTTTTAGCTTGGTAACCATTGACTGGGTTTTGTATTTGGTTTAAAGTTTGTTGCTTCATACTTAACTAAATAAGTAGGACTTCATAATCTTTCCAAAGAACGTTTTTATCAAGTCAGCACCTTTTTAAAAAATAAATTACAGTCCAAATCTACCAGGTTTTTAAAGCAAAATGGCACAGTGCATATCTGTGCCTTGCAAATGAATGCAAAACACTTTGGAATATTACCAAAGTTAATGCTGCTATTGATTACTTTGGTATTCAACTGGTCTTTAATTCCCCGAGGTATAAAACAGATGCTCTTGCAATCAACCAAGTCATGACTACATCCAAGCTATCAACTTGATTGTGTCAAAACCCTTGATGCATAAAAGAACTGTTTTTAACTAATTAATTAGGCTGTTTTGAGCTATGTATATATTATATTTTTTATTTTTATGGGGTATATTCTTTGACAATGTTGTTACAGCTTGGAAAATTAACTGTATGCCTTGAGTGGTCTTGTTTTATAAACTTGGATGGTCTGTGGCAAACTTTTTAAATTATGCATTTTGTTTTTTTTTGCAGTCAAAGCATTCTTGGCTGAGGCAAAAGAAGAGTTCCTGAAAAAATGGGAATCACCAACTCAGGTGTGAAAGTTAATTATTGCTCTTGGAAATATATTGTGCTTAAAAGAAAAGCCTGCAAAAACACAGAATTGTGTATTATGGCAAATTGGTTTGGCTTTTGTTTAGGGAAGGTTTTGACAGTTTTTTTGTCTCATTAAAAAGTTGATTTTTTATGTCATCCTCAAATTAAGTTTTCAGGCAAACATATTTTTCCCAATAAACTTCCTCAATTAGATGAAACATCTTATTTGTTGGTAGTCTAAACAATAGAACAAACCTATCCAACTAAGATTTAAAGCCTTCACAGTTTTTATCCCTAATAGATTTATACCGTTAAATGTGTCTTGCCATGACTGTATTTTATGACCGTACACATATTTTCAACTAAATCTGAAAATTGGACATGTAAAAGCAATAATTGTTACATATCATCCAATATTAGCCTTCCAACACAAAGTGTGTAACTGAACAAATTCTTTGTCCCAATATTGTTATAACTATATAGTATATTTAAATGTGGCTTTTTTGTTTATGTTTCGCCATGTCTGCTGAAAACGACTTCCTTAATTTTGTGAAAATGACAGGCGGCATGTTAATGTGTAAAATTGCTTGCCAGTTAAAATATAATAAATATTTAACACCTGTGTTACCTAAAAACAATCAATTTTTAGCATTTGATTATCTGTTGTCTTGTAGCTTCATCTTTAAAGGCATTTTTGATAAATTTGACAAACGTTTTGAGCAGTTTATTGTGCATCAACCAAATATGTAGGTCTAATTTTTGCCAAGAAGTTGAAGTGGTTAATTCCAATACCTTGTGTTTATATATATGGTATATGATAGATGTTCTAATCAAACTTTGTCTTTCTTTAAAAAGACACTTGACTAGCCATTGTTGGGTTGCAATTTAATAGAGTAGTAGCCAACTAAAATATCAATTTTGGCAACTCATTACTAGCACGACCATTAGTATTTATTAAGTAATAAAACAAAAAAGCAATGTTACATACATTGTTAACTGTTGAATTTTACAGAACAATGCAAAATTGGAGGATTTCGAGAGGCTGAAGACCCTTGGAACAGGTTCATTCGGGCGTGTCATACTGGTTAAGCGCAAGGAAAACACTGAGTTCTATGCGATGAAAATTTTGGACAAACAAAAGGTATTAGACTACCAGCATAAAATTGACCACACCCATCACAAACTATCACTGTGGCTTGTTTGCTCTTTACCTTTTGTTGTTATGACAACCCTTCTTGATTGATGATTGCTTCATTCTAAATCGGTCTGTGTTACTAAATTTAGAACCTATTTAAGTCTGGTGTGTATAGTTGGTTTTATGAGAAGTTGCGCTTTACTTCCTTCCATTGATGCTCTTTGCTTTTTGTCACTAATGCATGGCACTCAGTGGTTGTACTGGAGTAAATTTTAATTTTGTCAACAAAATTTTGTAAAAAAACTCCAAAGGACTTAGTTGTAGTTAATTGGTTTACATCATTTCTAGATTTTTTTAAACTTGCACGCTTGTGTATTTTGGTTTTCCTTCGCCTCGACAGAAGATGGAAATTAGAAAGATGTTAAATGTTATGTAGAAATTTGCTAACAAAAACTTCAACCAGTTCCAATTCTGTTTTTTTCTTTCCAGGTTGTGAAGTTAAAGCAAGTGGAACACACCTTGAATGAGAAGAAAATCTTGCAAGCTATTAATTTCCCCTTCCTAGTCAAGATGGACTTTTCCTTTAAAGTAAGCAATCTGTTTTATGATACATTGAACCAATATGGCATTGCAAATTACCCATTGTTCTGCGAACAGTGTATGAATCATCAAGTTACTGGTTTTGCATTTGTTGCAGTGATGTGTATCTATACACTAACACAATTGTACTTACAATTAATATAGTAGTATATTGTAAATTATGAAATATGGGTGGGTGTATATATGGGCCTGCTTATGATTGTTTCAATGTTTGGTGGTTTTGATTTGGTTTTAAGTTTATCTGCAGTCCGCAGATCAAAGCCTGACAAAGTTATTTCATAATGAGACCGCTGCAAAGTTGACTGCCTAGTAACAACTTAAAATGTTTTTAACTTATTGGGGTGAAGCGACCCCACACAAATGCCTTGCCCAAGAAACACAAGAGGCCAAAACAGACTTAAGCTTTAAGCACTACAGAACCATTTTTTCAAAAATACATTTGCCAGAAAAACCTTTATAAATTTTTTAAAATTAGTTGGATAATTGTTAATACTCAATGAACATTGTTAAAGACTTGTATACCTTAACAGCTTTTATGTACTGTGCTTTACACAATATCAATTAACAATCACAGATCAACTTAGCACCAATTTGATCTGTCATTATTACATAATCTTCCTAATTAGGTTTTCACGCATTTTAATCCCATGACAGTGCGTTGAAGCATGATTTGTGCTGGAGACTGTCAACACAAATTTCTTACACGTACATCTGCTGACAAGGCCTATTTCACATTTAACAGTGCCTTTCCTATGTATACCATAGCAGTAAAAACGTTTTATGATGCCCAAACGTAGTTTACACTCATACAGCCTGCCTGAGTAATTCTGGTGCTGAATTATGTATGTATACCATTAACTTGTTTGTAAACATGTCAGCACTTGTTCAAGCAAAATGATCAGTTCACTCTTGAGCTAATGTACAATATTGGTGCATTTGGTATTTTCAGATTTTGNTCCATTGATGCTCTTTGCTTTTTGTCACTAGTGCATGGCACCTTGCTGTTGCACTACAGCCAATTTTAGTTTGTCAACAAATTTTTGTAAAAATTCCGGTTTCAACTGTGTTTAGGCCATTGTGGAATGCAGGCAAGATTTTCAAGTTAATTTTTTTTCAAGAAAAAATCCATTTGCACTTGTTCACCGAGGTAACCCAGCAATACTTCAAAAAAGCACTCTATATTAAGCATTTAACATAGTTCCATGTGCTGTGTAATCAGTCACTCCAAAGGACTTAGTTGTAGTTAATTGGTTTGCATCATTTCTAGACTTTTTAAACCTGCGTGCATTTTTGTTTTCCTTCGCCTTGACAGAAGATGGAAATTAGAAAGACGTTAAATTTAACATAGAAATTTGCTAACAAAAACTTCAACCAGTTACCAATTCTGTTTTTTTCTTTCCAGGTTGTGAAGTTAAAGCAAGTGGAACACACCTTGAATGAGAAGAAAATCTTGCAAGCTATTAATTTCCCCTTCCTAGTCAAGATGGACTTTTCCTTTAAAGTAAGCAATCTGTTTTATGATACATTGAACCAATATGGCATTGCAAATTACCCATTGTTCTGCGAACAGTGTATGAATCATCAAGTTACTGGTTTTGCATTTGTTGCAGTGATGTGTATCTATACACTAACACAATTGTACTTACAATTAATATAGTAGTATATTGTAAATTATGAAATATGGGTGGGTGTATATATGGGCCTGCTTATGATTGTTTCAATGTTTGGTGGTTTTGATTTGGTTTTAAGTTTATCTGCAGTCCGCAGATCAAAGCCTGACAAAGTTATTTCATAATGAGACCGCTGCAAAGTTGACTGCCTAGTAACAACTTAAAATGTTTTTAACTTATTGGGGTGAAGCGACCCCACACAAATGCCTTGCCCAAGAAACACAAGAGGCCAAAACAGACTTAAGCTTTAAGCACTACAGAACCATTTTTTCAAAAATACATTTGCCAGAAAAACCTTTATAAATTTTTTAAAATTAGTTGGATAATTGTTAATACTCAATGAACATTGTTAAAGACTTGTATACCTTAACAGCTTTTATGTACTGTGCTTTACACAATATCAATTAACAATCACAGATCAACTTAGCACCAATTTGATCTGTCATTATTACATAATCTTCCTAATTAGGTTTTCACGCATTTTAATCCCATGACAGTGCGTTGAAGCATGATTTGTGCTGGAGACTGTCAACACAAATTTCTTACACGTACATCTGCTGACAAGGCCTATTTCACATTTAACAGTGCCTTTCCTATGTATACCATAGCAGTAAAAACGTTTTATGATGCCCAAACGTAGTTTACACTCATACAGCCTGCCTGAGTAATTCTGGTGCTGAATTATGTATGTATACCATTAACTTGTTTGTAAACATGTCAGCACTTGTTCAAGCAAAATGATCAGTTCACTCTTGAGCTAATGTACAATATTGGTGCATTTGGTATTTTCAGATTTTGGGGCAATGGAACATGTTTGTCAATCAATATTTTGTTTTTGCAATTAAGTGCATTTCAGAGAAAGGGATTGTAAATTTATGCAATCCTGAGAAGAAAAACGCTACAAAAAGGTCATGCTAGTTTTGAGAAAGCCTTCCTTAAATTATACTCCCTATAAATATCCTGTGTTTTTCCGCAAACACAAAAGAAGGCAGCAATTTTGGTTTTATGGTAGCTTAGTTGTGTTTATGCTTCATTGGCTATGTGACTCCTCTCCTTTCTAGTCATTGTCATGCCGATACCTCCACATCACCATCCAATTATGGATACAAAAGGGTTCATTATGATTCATCTTTGTCATTAGCTGGCTTGCTATTATAAATTATAATTATAAATATTATAAAGTTGCAAGTTGTTAACATAAATGGTCAAACATGAATAAACCTATCAACTGTTTGGAATGCCAAAATTGGCCCGGTTGGTAAGCCAAATCAATAAAAAGGATGCATTGATGCATTTTAATGATAGAGTTAACATTTTTGGCAATTGTAATTGTCTTTTACNACCTGTTTTGTGTTTGGATGCAAATTTTTGATTCGTCTTTGTCATTAGCTGGCTTGCTATTATAAATTATAATTATAAATATTATAAAGTTGCAAGTTGTTAATAAACCTATCAACTGTTTTGAATGCCAAAATTGGCCCGGCTGGTAAGCCAAATCAATAAAAAGGATGCACTGATGCATTTTAATGATAGATTTTAGTTAGCATTTTTGGCAATTGTAATTGTCTTTTACTCATGGTCAGGAGTAATAACAGACTGTTTGGTTGTATTTTGTGATAAAACGTTATGCAAAAATTTTGAGGGGGTAATATAACTGTTAGATAAAGATATTTACACACCAACTTGTGTGGTACTTTTTTAGCTTGCGAATAATTAGGTGCAAAAAGTTGTTTTTTCATGTTCATAACAAGCTGAATTAAAAAAAAAATACAGTTACACGCCAGCACAACTGCATCATCATCTACCAAAGTTTTGTTTCAGAATACACTGCATCGCATGTGTATAAATGCATGTGGTGCCTATTTAGCAACCGCATATCATTCACGGATTTCCTGTCATTATGTGTTTGCATTTTACGTGGAAGCTCCACTGGGGCATATTAAGTGAGTTTAACTCATGGTGGACAGTATCAGTAATTCCAAACCTTTTGCTTGCAGGACAACAGTTACTTGTACATGGTTCTGGAATATGTGATTGGTGGAGAAATGTTCTCCCATTTACGAAGGATTGGAAGATTTAGGTAGGTTACAATTATAACCAGTGCTTACTTGAGTTTGCTTGATTTCAAAGAATTCTGCGCTGTTCAAAAAAAACACCAGTAAGGTTGCCACAAATGTCAAGTAAGATACTTTATTTCTTAAAGTTGCAACACTATTATACCCACCCTATTCCCACCCAAAGGTATTTCGAAGGCTTTTAAGATTCATATTGATGCCTATCTGCTGTGTACCTGCACAACATACATACTTTACTACAGTTAAGACTTTTATTAATCAATCACCCTTTTATTCTTGTGAGTATCTGTCTTCGCCATACACTGCTCTGCCTGGAGTTCTGACAATATATGCTGAAAGCAGGAGACCTAAAATGTGGGCCAACTATTAATCTTGTGATTTCTATTTTTCAGTGAGCCCCACTCTCGTTTCTATGCTGCTCAAATCGTACTGGGCTTTGAATACTTGCACTACCTAGACATAATTTATCGCGATCTGAAGCCAGAGAATCTGCTCATTGACCACCAGGGTTACATACAGGTATTTGTGTGTGCAAATTGCCTGCTTTTTTGTTTTCGAAATCAGTTGCTATTAAAAAAAATCAGTTGCTTTGAATGTTGGTGGCGATGGGCTTGTTTTACAAATTCACTGCTCAGATAGGTAAAAATTGGGAATATTTTAGTTTTAAACAAAGTCTTTTGTTAGGTTGTATATGTCTGATGTAATAATGCCCCCAGCGTGCCCGAGCTTGCACATGTTACACTTTGTGATTTACTGACAACCGGATGGATATCACTAATGTAACAGAAATGTGATAACTGTTTGATATGACCTTGTAGGAGGTTAAGGTCAAACTATATTAAAATGCTATCATGAACAAATGTGTAAATCACACACAACTGACAATTAAATCAAAAGCTTTTTAGACAAAAGAATGTGTTTTATGTTTGGTGCAAGTTGTTAAAATAAAATCACAACATCTTTAAAATGTACAATGAGATGTTCACAAATACAAGTTTCAGTTGGGAATGTGTGTGCGTGAGATATTAAATGCCTTGTCGTAAAACCAACGCCGCCATTGTTGACTTAGCCACACAACTGTCTGACTGGCCTGCCATAAACTTTCAAATTCAAGCTACTGAACTCACATTAAATGGTATGTTTGCAGAAGCAACTTTAAATGGACCAGATCTGTGTTAAAAACAGCTGATTTAGTGTTATTGTCGCAGCCGACAAAATATTTGCCTTTAAAGAACAGTCATACAATTTCTAGTTACTTTAATTGCTTTGTGCTCATGCATTTGTTTCTTTTCACAGGTGACAGATTTCGGATTTGCAAAGCGAGTGAAGGGGAGAACTTGGACACTATGTGGCACCCCTGAGTATCTTGCCCCTGAGATTATTCTTAGCAAAGTAAGTAAAACTTTATCTCCGTGAATTTTGTTGTTTGCACATTCTTTAAATTTGACTCTATTATGCCACTTGTGGAACATCACTCCACTTTCAGACTAATACACAGTAATGCATTTTTATTACACTGTTTTTTTTGCAGCAGTCTGCATTAAAAATTTAGTGGTGAAGCTGCATTAAAATTTTTGATACATCTGTTATTTCCCAAAGGGGGTATAAGTGCATTCTGTGTGCATTAAAATATGTATAAATTGTGCCGTTATCATGTTATGCGTTATATTTCATTTTAGGAAATATACCTATTTAAGTTTCTTCAATCTCAAACCAAAAAAATAATTTTATTAGTTTAGCCCATACACCAGATGATAACCACAGACATTGGGAGTATTGTGCTAGCCTATTAAACATTTGATTTCACAAAATTTTTTGACTTTTGTTACTGAGTAATGGAACCGCAGTTTGTACATTATGAAATGCACAAACGTTTCTGTTGCATTCTTATTTATTACAGTGGTACCTGTGATTCTTGACAATATGCATGGTCGAAATAGTAAATGATTATTGGACCGGTACACTCCTTTTCTGTTAAAAGTTAGAAGCACCTGAGTGGCTCTATGCATTGTAAAGTATTTAATCATATTAGCAACATATAAAATCTTTGGCAGTCCAACTAACAATGAGGTAGCTTCACATAAATTTAGAAAATAATTGGCTTTCACAACAAAGGAGTTTCCGAAAATTGTCATGTTNGTCGAAATAGTAAATGATTATTGGACCGGTACACACCTTTTCTGTTAAAAGTTAGAAGCACCTGAGTGGCTCTATGCCTTGTAAAGTATATAATCATATTAGCAATGTATAAAATCTTAGGCAGTCCAACTAACATTGAGGTAGCTTCACATAAATTTAGAAAATAATTGGCTTTTACAACAAAGGAGTTTCCGAAAATTGTCATGTTTCAGTTAAATCATCTTTAAAACTTCATACTAAACCTGCTTTGGTTGTTCATGTCATGGTTTTTCATTCAACTTGTTTGGCTATCTTCTCCAAACCTGTTTGGAAGTTAAAAGTTTACATAAACTGTATTTATAGCACCATCTGTGCCAGACCGGTTTGATTAATCTCCAAAATCTCCCTGCTTTTCCTGTTGTGATTAAACCCAGTATGATGAGCTGAAGTGTGTGTTGTGATGGATACAAAGGGCACTACCACAAGTTTCTGTTAATTTGCCATAAAAACATAAACTCTTGTGGACATGCACGCCAGTATTACTTTTATTGTCAGCAGATCTTACCATCTTGCCTTTTATGTTTAGGGATACAACAAAGCAGTCGATTGGTGGGCACTGGGAGTTCTTATCTATGAAATGGCAGCTGGGTATCCCCCCTTCTTTGCTGATCAACCAATTCAAATCTATGAAAAAATTGTCTCAGGAAAGGTATAATACTCTCCTTTTACTAGTTTACTTTCATGGATATGCAAATTTTGCAAAATACATATTTTGGATCTTTGGCACCACCAAGTAGTCAAAGTAAAAAAATATCTCAAAACGTTGTGTTTTAGCAAGATAAGTACTTGAAAACAGCTAAAATTAAATGTTTTGTATTAAGTCCTTAAGTCCTTAACTTAGCAGCTCTACACTGGCTGTACTGCAAATGTGCAATTTAGCCATGATTGTGCCTGTGTATAAGCATGTCCTAGGAATAAGTGGTAGTGTCACATTTTCTATCTTGTTTTTTTACCAAGTCTTTTGATTAAACTTATCATTTATTTTACCAAGTCTTTTGATAAAGATTGTGATGTCAAGTATTACCAGTGCCATACAGCATTTCAAAACTACTTTCGCCATGACAGGTTCGATTTCCCTCGCACTTTACCTCTGAACTGAAGGACCTGCTTCGAAACTTGTTGCAAGTTGATCTCACCAAAAGGTTTGGGAACCTCAAAAACGGAGTAGCTGACATCAAAAACCACAAGTGGTTCCAATCCATAGACTGGATCGCCGTGTATCAGCGAAAAGTAAGTTTCATGTGGCTTTTACAACTTGGGTGGCTTGTTGCTAAAAGGTGATAGGATTAGATTAATGTCTGATGTAGATAGTGTGCTGAATAACCAACCACATTGTTGGCTTTGTAAGAATTCAGAATTTGCAAAAATAAATAGTGTTTTGAGGAAAATAACATAAATTTTTTTAATTTCGCAGTAAAAATGATACGCTGTGTTTGGCCATAAGTTAGACCCTCTTTGATTTGTCTGTAGCTTTGTGAAGGTTGGAAAAACCACTATGTTTAAATACTTCAAGTCTGATATAACATTTCAGTCATAGCCATAACCTAGATTTGAATCAATACATATTGTGCAGAAAAGTAAACATTTGTCATGATAGTTGGCTGCATTTTAAACTTTTTTAATTTGCCAAGGAAAATAATGGTTAGTATCATTTTAGCCCTAATCATTAACTAGGCACATCATTTACAAACCCACATCATCCTAATGTAGCTTCTAAGTTTACCTACTACATAATTCATTTGTCAGTTTTCCTTTTAATCCTCCATCTTCTTCGATTCCTAACAGGTCGAAGCACCCTTCATCCCTAAATTNGTCTGTAGCTTTGTGAAGGTTGGAAAAACCACTATGTTTAAATACTTCAAGTCTGATATAACATTTCAGTCATAGCCATAACCTAGATTTGAATCAATACATATTGTGCAGAAAAGTAAACATTTGTCATGATAGTTGGCTGCATTTTAAACTTTTTTAATTTGCCAAGGAAAATAATGGTTAGTATCATTTTAGCCCTAATCATTAACTAGGCACATCATTTACAAACCCACATCATCCTAATGTAGCTTCTAAGTTTACCTACTACATAATTCATTTGTCAGTTTTCCTTTTAATCCTCCATCTTCTTCGATTCCTAACAGGTCGAAGCACCCTTCATCCCTAAATTTAAGCATCCGGGCTCAACAGAGAACTTCGATGAATATGAAGAGGAGCAGCTTCGCATCCACTCAACGGAGAAGTGTGCCAGGGAGTTTGCCGACTTTTGACCGACGTGTCTTCCCGACCTCCTGATCGGAAGCGGAGGATGTCGCAGAGACCTTGCTCTGATTCACATCCTAACCCACATTCAGGAGCAGATTTATCTTCGCTTCTACAGAAGCGTCCTTATTGCATTTAATCTCAATGTAGTTTACTGATGTTAGTTTAATCCTAAAAAAGGGAGCTTGTAAGTTCCTCCTGTGACGATTGTTAGGGGCCGCCCCCCCATACCCTTTATGTTAGCTGTGACAGCATAACCATAACACACTAAAACGTAAACTGCAGTGCTTCATGGATTACAATAAAACCTCGCGGATGTAGAGCCATGCTATAGATCTGCTTTGCAAAATCCCGTTAGTGCAAATATCAACCCAAACACAATTTCAAAACATGCTTTAAAATCCTCGTCTCATGGATCAAATTTTGACTATGCAATGTACAAAAAAAACTGCATTGCTTTGTTCCGAACTACAAGGACAGCACTCCAGGCCACTGAAGTGCTTCCGAAAATTTTCGCCCCCGCCTTTTCTGTTCAAAATATCCAACGTCATCAGTCAACAAGATGCGAGCAGATCACTTGGTGACGACATATTCACGTCACCGCCGCGGAATATTGCTCTTCGACAACGTCCCTCGAATTTCTGAGTCTCGTTTTGTTGGCGCGTCACTCCGTGTGACGTCATGTTGTGACGTAATCCCATTCTTTAGTTTGTGTTGTGCTCTTGTACCCAGAGGCTGTTTGCTAACAGGCGCGAACGTTTTACTCAGTGGCTACGGGCTTACTAGCTCCCACTGGCGGCAGACTCGCCTTCGCCACACCCACTTCTCGCGTCAGATTCTTCAAGGCAGAGATGTTTTTCGGCCGTGTTGTTACCTGTGTGCTGCAGGGGCCGACTTCTTCAAATCGTTGGCGCCTCCGTCGCTGGTAGTAAGGTAATACCCCCTTGCGTCACACTTTGCGAGTCACGTGATTCCTACCTGTTCCCACAATGGTATTATTGTGTGTTTTTTGAAAGTCTCCTAATACGCCGGATTCTGTATTATGCATCGACGTACCTCCGACGCCTTGCGTCATAGATGACGTCAAACATTATTTGTTGGACTTTTTGGTAACCTCGAGTAAACCCGCCTCAAAAGTGCGTCATGACGTAATGGATCTGAAAAACTTAATGACGTTCTCACAATATTTTGTTCAAATCAATGGAATTTGTTATGACAACATTGGTCTCGGTGAGGTGTAAACCAGTGCAATGATGACGAACCAGTTTTGCGGTGACTCGACAGCAGGCACGTCATCATAGTAAAAAGTGTGCAATTTATTTTGGAAAAAAAATGGTTTGGAGGAACCGTTGATCCCGTATTTACGCCCAGCGGCGTTTGGTTTCATGTTGTTGCGAATCTATTTTACTTCGTGTTTCCCCTTTCGTTATGTTTTGCGTTCGGTGTTTTATATTTCCTTGTTTTTTTGTTTACGAGCGATTTAACGAAACAAATAGACAAAAACGAAAATTGCTGGCGTCGGTTTGGTTCTTTGTCAGTAGGCAACACAGATCCTTATTTTCAACCTGGCGTTTTTCTTTAGTTTTTTTGGTTGACCCGACTTGGTAAATACCATAATTTCAAGTAATCCGTGATTCATTGGGTTGATTTAATGTTTGTTGCAAGTTTATTATTTTGGATGAACAAAAAAATGCATGTGTTCCGCTTGGCGCATTAAGCATCGCATCTAAAGGCAGATTCACACCAGATGCGTNTGCTGGCGTCGGTTTGGTTCTTTGTCAGTATAGGCAGCACAGATCCTTATTTTCAACCTAGCGTTTTTCTTTAGTTTTGCTGGTTGACCCGACATGATAAATACCATAATTTCAAGTAATCCGTAATTCATTGGGTTGACTTAACGTTTGTTGTAAGTTTTTTATTTTGGGATAAACAAAAAAATGCAAGTGTTCCGCTTGGCGCATTAAGCATCGCATCTAAAGGCAGATTCACACCAGATGCGTCTACCGGTTGTGGTACGTTTTTTGATCTCGCGGCAAGCAGCGGGGCATTTACTCCAGCCGCGACCAAAGTTTATCTATCAGACCCGGCCAAAGTGGTTTATGTTTGATAGATAGACTTTGGTCCCGGTAGACGCATCTGGTGTGAATCAGCCTTAAGGCTCAATTGATGTCCTGTTGCAACAACAATTCATACTTTACGTTGCCCAAAACTGAAATATTGCCGCTCACGACCTTAGGAGAAAAAAAGCGTTTAGTGCAACTATCTTAACCTTTTTTTCATATCGGTACGCCTTCGAAATCAACAACCGGTTTTCGTAACTTCTGTAATTTCCGAAAAGCGATTATTGTTCTCATGTTCAAATAACAAATCATCCTCTTTTTCCCTTAGGAACAGATTCCCCCTGGTTTATTGATTCTAACGTTTAGATTGTTTAAACTTTCGCTTGTCATTACACGCTGTTCAGCAGATTTTGTTCTGGCACAGAGGCTCAGAAATACCGAGGTTTGGTACCGAGCCTTGACGTAACCAATCTCTGCATCAAAGGTCGGCGATGCAACTTCACATTTGATATGCTCGGCCTGACAGGTCAACCAGAGCATGATTGCATTCCAAAACAAAACAGTAGAGAAGTGTCCAGAAAGGTGTATTTACAGAATTCCGAATGTTTCACAATTTGTGAACCAGGGATGCAGGGGCATGGCGCGGAAGAAAACAATGCATAAAAAGCAATACACTATGCTTGTAAAAACATTTACCTTAAACCCAGGTAAACACGTTTAAGTCCTAGCCACACAAATTAAAAGGCGTATAATAGGGTGTTGTGTTTAAGACGATGCGTGCTACCTTGCAGCGCATTAAAAAAATCAATAAAAATGTGGAATTTTGTGTTAAATAAACAACAAAAACGTATAGGAACCAGCATGTCGTGTGCATTGGAATGCTGCGCTAGATAAATTAGCAAGTTCTCGAAAGTCCACAAAATTGTAAAAACATCAACACTGAAAGTATGGACCTTTGACAAAAAAGTCCACTATGGCTGTTCCGAAAAACTGGCCATATGACGTCATCGCCAAACCCAACATGGCTACGATCGTCTTTAGGTTGTGGTGGTTTGTGTGGACCCGGATTTTATTGAATTGCTCTGCTGTGGGGCATAGAGGGAACTTTTCAGCTGAGGCCTTTGGGGTGACCCCGATCCGGTGGGTGAGATTAGGGGGCGATGGCTGTCAGCGCCCTCACTATCTATGTCTTGCTCCTCACACGGAAGACCGGAGTCACAGGAAATCGCCTTCCCGCTCGCCGAGTCGTGATTGCGAACCTCTAAAGAGTCTTTTCCGTTTTGCCGGGTGGGTGACATGGCTCGGTTGTCTCTCGCATTTGGGGGAGCACCTTGTTTTCTGGATCTTGCATCCTGGTCCTCATTGTAGTAGGTGGGTTTGGGCGCGAGGACAGGCCTCACTCTTCCCGGAGACGAGGGCTCCTCTTGACTATCCTGCTCCTTATACACGGTTAGCGGCATCCTCGCTTCCTGACGCATCCCGCTGTTGGGTCGCGAATGCTTCAAAAGACCTTGGGATTCCTCGTTCAGTTCAACAGTTCCATCATTGCTGTAATTTCTCCCATCATCTGATCGGTCTTGGGAGCGGTTACTTGCCAACATTGGCCTTGATGACCTCCCCTGCTGGGTGTATCCGTAAGGAGGAGGAGGCAGATCGGCCTCCGGCTCTTCAGGATGCGAAGCAAGGTTAGATACGCGAATCGGAGGATGTTGGTTGTACTCTGATGAGGCAGCGCTTCCGCTACTCCTGGAATGAGTCCCGCTGTGTGATCCTGGATGCATATGATGAGGAAGATTCCTCATTTCCTGTTGCTGCAGCGGGTGGAGGTTGTAGCCAGGATGAGGTACGTACATGTTTTGGCCTGGGGGAGGAGCTGATGAGGCGGTGGTGGCCCCTGGTGAGTGATAAAGGCGGGATGCAGGACTTGTGTTCGGTGCACCAGGAGGAGATGTGTTCAGGTAGACTGCGTTTGGAGATCCTGAGTAGGGTGGCTGGAGGTGGTGCATCTCATCGTGTTTCGGGGGAAGATCAATCCTTAAAAATAAACAAGTTCCCAAATAAAGACATTATAATTAACACAGATGAACTGCAATTGTTGTGTTTTGATATGCTACACTTACATGGTTCCTTGTTGTTGCATACCAAACTGCGGTCCGCCCTCGCCCCTTATGACATTCAATTGACGGTGGATTCCCTGCGCCAATTGTGACGTCATACGAGTTGTGCTGCTTCCTTCCCAGCCTACAAGTTTGGCATGTATATCCTGCNTCCACCCTCGCCCCTTATGACATTCAATTGACGGTGGATTCCCTGCGCCAATTGTGACGTCATACGAGTTGTGCTGCTTCCTTCCCAGCCTACAAGTTTGGCGTGTATATCCTGCGCATAAAAGTAGCATTTTATTAGCACCAAGACATCGACAGTAATATTACCTAGAAGTCGTATGAAAATCTAAACATAGAAATCGTACCTTAAAAAGTGGTCTTTGGGCGGCATTTGCGCACCAACATTCGTGCATAAGAGAGTAGATTTTGGCAGGGCATTGATCGGGGCAGGTGAGCACTTGGCGTCGTCTGATCATGTCCAAGACCTGTTAAGTGCAAAACACTTGAATTTAAAACAAAGGAAAAAATAAACATATTTAAAGTAAAGCACACAGAAATAAATAAAACTGGGATGGTTTCCAGGGCGGTCAACGTTGGATAATAAGAATGATATATTTTTTACCCACCTCGTGGTTGTTATAGCCACAGTACGGTTGCAAGCCGTAACTGAAAATCTCCCAGAGCAGGACGCCAAAAGACCACACGGCACTCTTGTCCGAAAACTTCCAACCTTCCAACGACTCTGGCGCCATCCATCTACACATAAAATGCGTTTAAAGCAACTTACAAGTCAACCTCACGTGATTCCAGAACCCTGATCACATACAGGTCCTAATACGGATATCCCCAGCACGAACTGTGCAGAAAAATTTGTGCAAGAAAACTCTCTCAGGAATCGATTTGAAAGTTTTCAGAAATTTTTGTTTTCTTTGTAGCAAAGGATAAATTGTCACTGTCGGGTATATTAACAATACTTCAATGCTCTTCCGGTAAATGTCCATTCTCAAAGCTCCGATTTTGTTAGGCATTGCATTTAGGTAAACACATCTTTAGGGTATAAACAAGTAGTTTAAAACGCAGTACCTAATCGGCAGCATTTGGCCGCCCTGGGGCGATCTGTAGTAGCAGGAAAGGTAGGAATCCCTCACGACGCCAAGATTGCTGATTTTCAAGTCCATGTTTCCGCAAACGAGGATGTTTCGGGACGCCAGGTCTCGGTGGATAAAATTGTGACTGGAAAGATATTCCATTCCGGCTGCGACCTGGGTAGAGAAATAACGACATGACTTTATTGTCGAATGATATACTTCACTTTAAACACTAAACACGGATCTGTTCATGACTCCTGTTAAAAATATACAGGCCCAAATACCTGTGGCATGAGTTATTGCAGAAACGTTTGATGTAAGCATGTCGCTTTTAAGAACTATTCGGGCAAGTATATGTTTAGTAAGAGATACTTCATTGTTTTGCATCTCCAATATTAACTCTATTAACATAATTTTACTAGACCTTTACTTTAGGCCAGTTGTCGAAACATCTGAATTGACGTTAACGATATCTAAGTCCTAATGCTTTCTCAATAAGACAATTCTATTTCTTTAGACCCTGGGCGTACAAACACCCTGAGCAATTGAATATAGCGACTTAGTTTTAATACTGGGTTTACATGGATCGCCATCCTAATAAAATCAGAATGTTCCAAACTTGAGGAAGCGTGGCTGCTCGCACTGCTCGGGGGTTTGGCGAAGTCTGCCTGTGGCGAGTGAAGAACCAAATACTCGTGCAGATCCACGCTGTTGGTGTATTCGAAGATCATGCAACGCAGGCTTGGCTGGACTACGACCGCCTATGAGGGAATATAGGTTGTTTAAATTGGGATTCGGTAAAGTTAAATGAAGGTGTGAAATATCGGGTTTTGAGTCAAAAGAAGAAGCGTTGTATTGAATTTTTAAACAAAGCAGTTCATACTTGAAAAAACGTTGATAATACTGCTATGGAGAATGACGCATATTTTATACATGGCTTTGCCAATTCAAAGCGAGTTTAATCTAACTTTGAGCAGATAACTATGAGATATTTCAGAAGGTCACTAATAGAGATGACAACCTTGGTTTGAAAGTGCAAATTAGTTTACCTTCAAACATGCAACGTTGGGGTGTTGGAGTTCGGAAAAAGTTTCCATTTCTCTTTGAAATTCGTGAACTTGACTGGAGATGGCACGGTCGGTTAACGTCTTTACCGCGACCTGTGAGAACATATTGAAGTTGATAACACGCACTTTTTGTTTCGACAACCGAGGGTCCGGTTGAAAGCAGGTATGTAAAGAGAGAGTGTAGTTAGCAAATTCAAACTCACTGGTTCGTTGGGACAGTAGTGCAAGTTGCTGAGAACTTGAGCCTTGAAGACTTTTCCGAACTTTCCGTCGCCGAGTTCTCCGATTACATGGACAACATTCGAGCTTAACTCTGGAACTTTCGTCTGCGCCGAAAAAATGCAAATCTATTTTGTGGGGAAAGCTGACGGCGCTAGTTTCACAATAAAACTCATACGCCCGAAAAAAATCACGCTATTATGGGCTTTGTATTGAAATATTTTCAATGATAAACTAGCGGTATTGTTTTTAGGGGGATTAGGTTGGGATAATTTCATCGCAGAGTGTCGTGTTTTTGGTGGTGCTTTTCCTACATATGAAACCAATAGATGAAGACGCCCTTTTCCTGAAAATCACCGCTGGTGTTCCTTTACACTGACCGACTGTTGCATGAAANAGCTGACGGCGCTAGTTTCACAATAAAACTAATACGTCCGAAAAAAATAACGCTATTATGGGCTTTGTTTTGAAATATTTTCACTGATAAACTAGCGGTATTGTTTTTAGGGGGATTAGGTTGGGATAATTTCATCGCAGAGTGTCGTGTTTTCGGTGGTGCTTTTCCTACATATGAAACCAATAGATGAAGACGCCCTTTTTCTGAAAATCACCGCTGGTGTTCCTTTACACTGACCGACTGTTGCATGAAAAGCGTTAATGACCAACCTTCTTTGCCGACAGTTCTTTGGTTTCCATTTTGGTCCCCTTGGTTTGTTGAACTCCCTTCTTCCTCTTGCGGCAAGCGACACAGAAGACAACCACCAGACATCCGAGAAGAAGTGGGACGCTCACAGCCGGGATGATGATCATGATCAAATCAGGAGACTCGGGGCCGTGAAAGTCTGAAAACAAAAAAGTTGGAAAATTGTCCAACAAAGGTTAAGTCCAGTGCAGGTTTTGTTGTATTGTTTTTAATCTTAAAGAACAATTTGAAAGCATAATTACATCATAAATTACTAACGGAAAAGCTAAGTTATTTAAACAGGGTTAAAACGTTTTTGGGGATATGCTTAGTCAAATTTCGGGTTATATGAAAAAGTAAACTAATATGCACAGCTACAAATTTTGTACAAATCTTGACATGCCAAGCTGCAACAGGCATAAGACCAATAAAACCATTCTGCTGAGGGTTTACTTAGGCAAAAAATCTTTTTCACGGTTTCAAAAAAATACTTACTACACTGCGGCACTTGGCATTCTGACGTAATGGTGTACTTTTGGTCTACGTAGCACCATGGCGCCTCCATGCGGCCACCGGGGTTTCGACAAAAGTTGTGTCCTCCTGATAGTTGAGGATACTGCAAGCAAAACATTTAGAAACCTTTACATCAAAAACGTCTAGTAAGATAAGATGTGCTTAAGCAAGTAATATTTAAAAAAAAATTGTTTTAATTTCGTTTGTCCATTACCAAAAAAATCTAGCCATAAAACCTCACCATTTTAATAACGTTGCGGTATTATAAATTTCGACAATGGCATGGCAATCTATTCAATTAGGCTACGCCAAAACTAAAGGTACTATTTGCACAAACCTGGAGCAGCATGGACTTTGGCCATGTCATACAAGTTTGGCCGGTGGCTGTCACACTCAATGCACCTCTGTAGTCTTCACCAGTCTTGTTGTAACATCTATGGGCGGGATCCACTACACTGGGCAAACCAATGTCTGTACATTCGCCATCCAACGCTGTGGTGGTGGGTGGCAGTTTGGAACAGTCGGCTGTCTTTTGTATCTCCTAAATTTAAAGAGGGTTGCAATACACTTAAAGTGGGACAACTGGACCTGGTTACATTTCTTAAAGGAATAGTAAGACTGTAAGTGGCGAAGAAATTCAACTTGCCGGAACTGCGTTCTAAAAATACCGAAAATGTTGCTTCGGGCTTTAACTGATTTTCGACATACAACGGAAGATAACTTTTTGTGTCCGATAAATTACACCCAACACAGTAAAGGTACACTAAAAACGTTAAAGACGTCATTGTTTTTGACGACAAAAAACAACTACAGAACAAAACAGAAGTGAAGTTTCAGCTCCGAGAACATGTTGAAGTTTTTATGGGGCATCATGACTTAAAAAATTCTCATTTTGTAACTTAATATCAGGTGAGGCGACCTTTTGACTTCCTGGCGTTGAGGCGTTAAGGTTAAAGTCATTATATCCGGGTCGAGGTCGGCTTAACAAAGGCTATTGCTGAAACACTGCCCATAGCTACCGATGCATCAAACCCATTTCACGATTGGTTGCACCCCGATCGCCGGAATTTTTATAAACNACAGTCGGCTGTCTTTTGTATCTCCTAAATTCAAAAAGGGTTGCAATACACTTAAAGTGGGACAACTGGGCCTGGTTACATTTCTTAAAGGAGTAGTATGACTGTGAGTGGCAAAGAAATTCAACTTGCCGGAACAGCGTCCTAAAAATACCGAAAATGTTGTTTCGGGCTTCAAGTGATTTTCGGCTTACAACGGAAGTTAACTTTTTGTGTCAGATGAATTACATCTAACACAGTAAACGTACACTAAAAACGTCGGAACACTTAAAGACGTCGTTGTTTTTGACGACAAAAAACAACCACAGAACAAAACAGAAGTGAAGTTTCAGCTCCGAGAGCATGTTGAAGTTTTTATGGGCCATCATGACTTAAAAACTCCTCATTTTGTAACTTAATATCAGGTGAGATGACCTTTTGACTCCCTGGCGTTGAGGCGTTAAGGTTAAAGTCATTATATCCGGGTTTAGGTCGGCTTAACAAAGGCTATTGCTGAAACACTGCCCATAGCTACCGATGCATCAAACCCATTTTATGATTGGTTGCACACCGACCACCGGGATTTCTATAAACCGGTTGTTTAAATTAATCGACAAGCGAAAGTTGGATCTATGTTTGTGTGAGCTCGTTTAGGCCTGGATGTTTTTTTGTTGAACGAAAGGTGTGCAGGTAGATTGCATGCGACATTTTACACTGCATTTACACTAACCGAAATCACAAGATCATTTGGCTGCTGAAAGAACGCCTCTCCACAGACATCATATTTCAACAGCTCGCAATCTTTACGACACAAGCGTAGAGGGGTCGCGGGATTGGTGGGGGTGCCGTCGCGCTTGGTTGCACACGGCGGGAAAACAAAGTAACAGAAGGCTTCGGCTGCGTATCTTCGACACTTGGGATCAATGCTAGGATTCTTCACTGCAAAAAAAAATTAAATCACTTCAGTTGGTGTGAAAATTGGAGTCTGAGATTGATTAATGCCCCATGTTAAAACTAGGTTGAGCTGTTTTTGGATGAAGTGCAGAACTAGATATTGTTACTATGTTGGGCTGCGGTTGCAACGGCGTTTGTGCTTGAGTTGTTTTAATAAGGCCAACATAGTGTTACTTTAAAGGATGACTCGCCACGCCACAAATAGTTTTATATTTTACGTTCTTTCGCACTAAGTCTCCGTTGACAGGGTGGAAGACCTATTTCTTTGGTTCTGTGTTTAAAAACTGATCTAGTGCTATCGTGGTTTGACGTTTTTGTAAGGCAGCAGTTAGTTCTGCTTACTGTCGCAAACCCAACATGTACGCAGCCATGTCAGTCATCGCACACTAAAAGACGCCATTCCTTTATCCACTGTAAATCCCATATATGACCACACGCAACGGGAGTATTCCGTTTTATCAATCAAAAAACGTTCATTTTGGTGGTTTAGTTGTCCGCAAATCCAACAATGTGGGTTCGGATCGGCCTGGCCCAATCCCGGCCTTCAGCTTATCAATGCCCACTATATCAACATTTGTCTGGGATTGCTCGAGCAGGTTTGCGCCGTGAGAAAACTCTATACGATTTTTTGTCTTTGTGAAAAGGAGTTTCTTTTTGTTTGACTTGACTTTAGAAACGTTTTGTCTTTGAAAAGCTTACTGTTGCCTTTGTTACACGCAAAACCCAGTGGACCTAAAGTGAGGTATATTTTGAAGGCCTTTTACCTTGTTTAAACTGTGTCATATCTGACTACACGATGTTGGTTCGGTATTCACAAGGCCGTGTAGTTATTGTGAAGCATTTACCACACATTGTATTGTATCCTATCGGCAAAGTAGTCGTGGTGAATCATTTGCCCATTATCTGTTGTAACTTACTGCCACTTTGCCCATTTGTGTTGGTTTACCACAACAACGTTAATCAACGCGGCATGAGCTTTGAGTATGAACAGACGTTTCGCAGGATTTTTGGAAGGAAGATTTAAATTAAAGTAAGCAATGCGAGCCCACCTATTGCGCTTGTTGCTTGTGTTACAGTTTGTTCCACGATCGTTTGCTCCTGGAAGGCTTCAATGTAAACGTAGCTGTCTTGGAAATATTCCTTGCACACATAGCCGCTGTACTTTTCGCATTTGCCGTCGAAAATCCCTCTGGAAAAGGAATCCATTTCAAAAATTTATATCATGGACAAGGAAAATACCTTTAAACTGGGCTAAAAATATTGCAATGATTTTGAGGTAAAATACTGAATTTTAAGCCTCATCTGTAAATTGTACTATTATCTACGTACACTAAGATTGCAGGCATTTCTAGTTATGCTCCTATTACTACAAAGTAGACCTGCATTGCTTGCATTACTTTACACTAAAAACAAAAACAACTTACGAGTCAAAAACCACGTCCTCTCCAGCAGGCAAGGGATCTGCAAAATAAAAATACAATGTTAAATTGTGTTCTCATTGTAGGTTTCACTTTCAAATGGCTAAATAACGGTGTTGTGAAATAAGGCCTTCATATTAAAGTCGCCAATCTAGTCTAATCACAATGAAGTAAGTTTGGATTTTTGTGGTTGGTGACTTGAGTTAAATCGTGTGACTCTGGCCAAGTCAGTTTTTTCATCAGTATAGTTCCCGAATTTCAAGTGCTGGGTAACTGTATTTGATATGCACATGTTAAAATATACCACGATACCAGCATAATCGTGATGAGAAATAATTGCCTTTAAGCTCATTACCAGCGAGAAAAGGGCCGAGCTTAAATCTGTCAAAATCTAAAACACCGCTCAAATTCTGTCTGTTGCACAAGAATGTAGGCCATGCTTCGACAAGCCAGACTAAGTTTTGAGCCGGTAAAAAAACTGTTATTTTGTGTGCCAGACACGCCCGGAGCATTCTTGATAATGCGATGATAAACGTGAAACAGGACTCTGATCCTTAAAAGATTGCTTGCTTTCTCATGGCGGGCAATTCGTGCAAAATACTGAACTGACTTTTAATATTTTGCTTAACTTTTGTGATGCTAGGATCCTAGAGCTGTCTTACCTTGAATCTAAATTACCTAAATCTGAACTAAGGACATCAAATTTTACATGACAATAAAATTAAGTCGTTACCAAAGATAACCAAATGCGTTTCCGGGTTTTACAAATTTAGCATGAAATTGCGTGGACCAGCTGTCGATGATTGCCACTTCAAAAAGACCCGCGGTGCATAGCTGGTGATTGATAGGCACGGTTTAATATTAAGAGAATTTCCACCAACGATATTGGCGCAGGCAAAGGTTTGTCACACGGAACAGACTATTCATCAGGCTTAGAGGTCAGTACTGATTGATTATCTCACTCCCGCCAGACTTTACACATTATCAGTTGCCATTGTGACGCAAAAGACGGAAGGCGTCCAAGGTCTAACGAGCTTAAAATTTGTTTCATAAACAGCAACGTTAGGCCGGCGGAGTTGGTTGCGTGTGCTTGGTCGAGTTTTAGTTCAAATTCGGCGTGAGTGATCGGCAAAACAAACAGTACACTGCAAGGTAGTAACCTTCTTTGCTGAAAATGGGTTTTACCGGGCTGTCAAGGATGCCGTTAGTGATAGATTTATCAATTAATTTGCAAATTTTGTACAGATGTTGGGATTAAAGCTTTAGCAACTTGTTTCAATATATCAAACGCAAAATTTGGGCCTTTATAGTCTTTACTCCGGAAAAATACGGGCATCTAAAAAATTAGGCTACGCAAGCATTAAGCAAGTTGTTGCAAGCAGTCAAAAATTCCTTTGATGTAGGCGATGGGGAACCTGTACCACAACCCGCCCCGCCAGACCAAGAAATAACCGCAGCTGGGTAATTTGCGGTTGTGGAAATGCAAAACCCCGGCCTAATACCTGCATACTAGGTTGACTTAAGACTCTTAACGCATCATTACATGCAGCTGCAACAATCCACTAATGCCCTCAATCGACCACAAATAACCATACACGGGCAGAGACTTACTGAATGTAACCAGTAGATACGCGCTGGCGTGAACTCTTCGCAAACCATTGGACGCTTCGCAGCGATATAAACCGGAATCGGAGGTGTAAGCATCGCTTATTTGCAGTCTCGAGCCCCAAGATTTCTCTTTGATTTTAATTCGAATGCCGTCCGTCAGTTTTTGTTGATTTTTATACCTGTGTAACAAATTTTGATGACAACTTAAAAGTGCTTTCTTTACTAAATATTGGGGCGTTTTTTGAACAGTATTGGAAAGTAAAAAAGATATACTTCTAACACCTCGAACCACCATTTCTAAGGCACAAACTTCAAGTTTAAGTCATCGACGAAGCTAAGGGTTTGAAATGTGTGGGCGATGTTATCGAAATAATAGACAGAGGTATGGTAACCCAAAAGCTATATGGTCGTTGGTTAATACAGCGAAAACTCTGGTGTGCCTGAAAACTCCTATTTGTCCTAATTGTAATTTAGCGACAACTTTAAATGTGATAATATTCTTGTCAACTCCTCAGGATGTCAGGCGGCATGTAGATAAACAACGTACCATGTANAAAACTCCTATTTGTCCTAATTGTAATTTAGCGACAACTTTAAATGTGATAATATTCTTGTCAACTCCTCAGGATGTCAGGCGGCATGTAGATAAACAACGTACCATGTATACTCGATGTTAGCTGATGGTCTTCCTTCCACCTTGCACCTAAAAATTGCTTTCTCTCCCGACGTCACGGTTTGGTTCAACATGTTTTCTTCTATAGATAAAAATGCCTCTTCGGCATCGTCTGCAAGATATAGAAATTTGATACACGCGCATATTCATCATAAATTATTTGGCTAAGTTCATTTTGTGGACCCTCTTTAATTAATCTGATAAATGTGTCTATTTAGTTTGGCATGCTAGATTACATTTCAAACCAAAACATGCAATTGTGATATCATTGTACACGAAACATGTTCGTTTTAATATTAACCGACATTTGATGTGTAAAAAATATATTATTTGTGTCAAAAATGAATTTAATTGCGTAACCAACAGCTGCTATCATCGATCGGCTGCGTCCACTACATATGCATGTATGTCATTGGGGCTATATCGCGCACAGTAATTGCTCATGTAAGTGGAGTAATCGATTTTATTCGATACTGAATGCGAGTTTTTGGTCGGCTTCGTGCAGTCAACGATATATTGGCAATAGAAAACCAACAATGGCGTACAAAAACGCTTGGTGCCACCTATGTGATTAAAGTAATCAAGAAACGCTATAATTGATTTAAGTTAACTTTAAGATGAACGTTACCATTAACGCCACTGGCCAGAAACTACAGGTCTATTTTGTTTGTAAGGCTTTAACTTCCTTTTTTGTTGAAACAAAACTTCGATAAACGTTTACAAGTAAACTGCCCGCCCAATGACGTCACCATCACGTGGTACAGTTTTACACAAATTCCAGAGGACAATTATAGTTAATTACTCCGATCACCCACAGTAATTGCTACAATTCCGCACGGTATCATTATCACAGACCTATTAAAACGATCTGTATTTGGAAAGTTGAATTAGACAGGTCACATTTGTTCTGCTATAATTAACGTCGAAATCAATTGTACATGGCCGTTGAAAAATTATTAAACAACGCCGTAATGCAACGTTGAAGCGACGTCAAAAAGAAAGCTTCTCATTTGACTGCTTACATAAAACTTGCTTTGCCTATAAACTTTTTACACGCATATTTATTCCAAACACTTGCAATGTATTGCGTTACGTCAAGCCGCGCGACTTCGCCGCTTTGTGTATGGTCGTAACACGATCTAAAACTACATTACATGGTGCGCTTTTCTAGGAAGCGATTTGGATGAAGGAGTTATAGCTTGGGCCATACGGCAAACAAATTGGAACGTTTTTAAATTTTACTCAACAAGGCTAGTCAATACTCAGCAATATTGTCTATCGGTGGATATACAACATTCCCAAAACCTTGACGCAATGCTTATGCTGCAGAATCAGATAACAGAGTCTTGATGGACAGATAAACGCTTACGAGGCACATCGAACGCCAAATTTGGCACTTAAACGATCGGAAAGCTCTCGTAAAAATGACTAGCTACTGGCTCGTCGGCGCCGGCTTGAAATTTTGAGACAAGAAGTTCTCGTATTATCGCTACCGCTACTTCATTACTGTGCGACCGACCGAGCAATGGTTCTAATGTCGTTTTTACTGGAGTTTAGTTAGCGATAAGTGATGGCGCACTTCGGTTACCGCATGATTTCAACAGTTCTCTGCATGTAAAAAAGGAGGTCCGGACCTTTGCGTATCGGTTTCGTGGCGTTTCGATGCCGCAAACGTGATTTGGGAGACCCAGATCAGAAGATTGGATTACATTTTTTCACCAGTCACTTGACTCGTTGCTCTTGCGGGGTTAGTGGTGTACAGATTGTCTGCAAATCTCGGTACATGCGAAGGCTGCTCTCCTCATATTTCACATTAAGCACGTTTGCGAAAATAGCGTTACAACTCTTTTTCATTCAACTTTTTTCCCCAATTAATTTTTCAACTGAAAGGGAAATTTATTGTTACCCGTTGCGATTTCGAATGACAATAAACATTGCTTTCTGTATGTATTTGAGTGTTTTTTCACCAAGGATGTATTTGCAATTACACATTTGTAACTGTTACACACCAGTCGCAAACGAACCTTTGTTTAAAAATAGATGCAACGCTAAAAACTTGCAATATCGAATAGGTGGTTGTATTTTTTTCTGAAAAACATGTTTACCCGGATAAAAACTACCAAATTCCCCAGCACTTAGTCGTTTGTGTTTGGATAACATGGATTCGGACGAATATCCAAGCGTAACCAATTGCAAAGCGTTTGTTTATCTCTGACACAATCCACGCCTCGCACAAAAATCGCCATCTGCTGACAAGAACGCCTATCGCTGCAAAAGGTCAAAAGGTGGCGCAAATCGCATTATAAGGAGTGCAGCCGCGATTAGAGAGACTCGCGAACGGCGATTGTTGCGACCCGGGGTCAGTAGCGGGTCAATGACCCCGGCGCGAATCACTCACGCGCGAAGCGAGCTTCGACTCATCGATGACAGAGACATCACATACACGATTTTATTCGCAAAAAATGGGTTTTAAAACTTTTAGCACTTATCGGTGTATAAATTGCCCGATGCGAACAAAACTCGTTTGGAACAAGCTTTGAAACCAGCCTAATACGGGCTTAAAGTACTGTAGAGAAAGGTGGCAAAACATGTTTATGATCTAATGCATAAAAATGGTTCGGAAAGACTGGCCGCTGCTGACAAACTAAGTCGATTATGTGGTAGGCGTCAGATAGGTTACGGAAAAAATGATATGGCAGTGGGACAACAGGTGCTCGTTTGTGCGATTAGACACGGGGATGGGGCATTCCGATAAAGGCCAAGTGGTGTAATGTTCGATGTGTTGGATTTGATCAACAATGGCGAGGCGGGAAATGGCCTTTCCAAATCATCGACTAAAGTACATGTTTAGCCATGTTTGTGTGGAAAAAAATTTTCGGAGCAGGTACATTTATTAAAAATTTTGGCTAAAAGGTGCGGTATTGTGTGTTAGGGAGGTCCAGGGAATCTATAATTTCCTATTGATCAGGGCCAAGATTGTTTTAAAGCGTTAAGACTTTTTTTGAAGTGTACATACCTGGATCTAACGTAGGGTCGGGACTTGAACGTCTGTTGAAAAAGAAAAAAATTAAGTTGTTTTTCGAAACTGTCAGTTAAAATAAGGAAATTTTTAACTTACCCTCCTGGTGCCGAACCGGTGGAGCGTAACGCGGCCGACGAGTGTGATGATGTCAGATCGCGAACCAATCTGACGTCACGGGTGTGTCTCCTCAAGTTTTTTGCTTCCTTTTCTGTTGTAAAACAAACTTGTCACAATGGTTTTGTGTACTGGAGGAAATGGCTCTTGTTCTGTTTGGCATCAAGCTTGTAAAATGAATGGGAAGGAACAAAAATCTTTTCGACAAAGTCCTATGTTATCCTATTTAACAGATCCATGCACACTTGGCCAGCAGATGGGCAAAATGAATTACCTCTTCAATGTTTAAGACCGTTACAACACGGAATTCCAATCCCAATACACCTGACAACGGAAACGTATTTATCCCAAACAGCAGAGCGCGTTACATTTCACCACGGATAATCTACGTGCTGAGCGTAGACTGGTCCGGATTATTGGCTGTTTGTTATTGAGATTTAGTAGCGTCAAATTTCGCGGCTTCGGACAGCTAAACTAACAGTGACCACGGTGTGACACTATTTGCTTGATCCTATGACGCCGGGGGCTTAGCGGGATGGCGACGCAATGTGTGAAAATTGGTCCAACCGCTTGATACGAATTTACTGGTAAAAGGCTCATGCTTTTACGAATCAACAAAATTGCGAAAGAACAAGTCAAAATATTATGTTTTCTGTTATAAAAACGGTGTCAGGTTTAAACCACTGGACAGGCCATGAGCTTAGGACAGTTATGGGGTTGGGAACGCAATGTCTAACTGGTTGATAAAAATTTACTGGTAAATGAGGCTTTCACTAACCAACAAAACTGCGAATAAACAAGGTAAAAAATCGTGCCTACTGTCAAGGTTGGAAATCAACAACTCAAGTGCACAAGACAGTAATCAAGAGCCATTGCACCCGAATCGAAAACCTGCGATACCTAATCCACAGTGAGTCACCCNCTGCGCTTGCATTTTACTGTTTACAGTAAACTGAATTTAACACATAAAATGACGTTGAAACAAGAATACCGTTGTGTAAAAAGTATTAGGCAGCAAATGTCTTGAGTGTGACTTCGTAGGGTTTTAGTTCTTTCTAACATGCAAGGGAGTTATTAAATGTAAATGCCAAGACCAAGCAACTTTCTAAATCAAATTTTGACGCCGTATTTTAAATTACATTAAAGTGGTACTTACCAGCACAAACGGCCGTCAACAATAAAAAGATGTGCAAGGCGATTGCATTGTTCGATCGGCGCCGATTGCGGCCCATGGCGGCGTCCAACGCGGTTCCAGGCGCCTTGAAACAATAGCCGCCGTGTGTAGTCACTAGAGTCCCTTACGGCGCAATTATCGCTTCAAGTACAGTTCAGGCGTGAATCCAATTTGGGTCGTCTCGTGTGGTAAATATGCTGCTGCGCCGGTCTCACAGGACTCTATGCTAGACAGGGCCTAATATTTTGCTCAGTGACCTGTGAAAAGCAAGACGCGAAATTGAAATGAGTAAATATCCAGCGTTGGCATTGTGCCGCGCCAGATGTCGCCCCCGTGAGAGATGATCAATACAAAGTTTGGAGACTTTGCACCAAAGCGTTTTCTTTATTACACATCGTAGTGTTGCAAAGACGGCCACAGCGGTTTTAAGCGAATTTAGTGCGTTTACCAATGGCGAATGCTTTGGCTAACGTCCATTCTACACCTTATGAGACCTGCTCATTGAACAACGTACAGCCCTTCTCCACAAGAGGGTTTGAGTTGTTTGTAAACCTGTTGAAAGTGTGCCAATACATGCAACATAGCGGTATTGGTTTTTAGGCACACATCATTTAAACAATGGCAACGTTTTTATTCATTTAAGTTTTTAGGCGTGCAAACATTAATAGGCATGCCGTACCACTGCCCTACACCTCAATCAGGCGACTTTGACTCAGGTTAGTCCACACAAACAGCACTTAGGCGCAAATCAAAGAAGCGCATATCATTTCCAGACAAAACGACACCGCTTGACAAATCTCGGCTCTCGCCTGCTGGCAGGCTGTTTGTGACGCAACAATCGAAAACGAATACAGCGCAACGTCACAGGCCTCAAGTGCGGCCAGCGGTTCCCACGAGAGTGACTCTGGAAGTGTCGGCGAGCCGCGAAACGTCGTGCTCCCGGAGTTGTGTGATGACTGCGTTGGTGGTAATTACGCCCGTAGCCCAAATGCGTGTGCCTGAGATGTGGTTATTATGCCCTATCGGACAGCAGTTTGGAGTGGACAAGTGCTATGGAAATTATTTACGGCACGAAAACGCAGTTAATTGTCAGCAACAACACAAAAAACTCTCACAATAACAACGTAACTCCCAAAATGTACACAAATATTAAAAAAGTTGTACCACAGTTCACTATAAACGTTTAAAAAAGAAAATGAGTTTAAGTAACTTAACAGTTTATGCATGTAAAACAAAGCGAGTAATACAGAAAAGATGCCTCCAGCACTAAAACGCATACAGCACTAAATCTAAGTTTAATATGCCTAATTAACTATCCAAACCCTTCCGCAAAACCGCGTCAAAGTTAAATTTTTAACGCTCTAACTTTTCCGATTGACATTATGCTTTGTACAAACACAGCTACCAGCAATAACTGTCATTATTCCGAGCAAACAAGCTACTTGCGGAGTGTGGAGTTTGCCTAAGGGTCATATATCACTCGAAGTTCGGCTTTCTTTTCAACTTTAATCAAAGAGAAGCCGCGTGCGCTCCGAGAGTTGAGATTAGAAAAGCCAGGGGTGCAACTGTAGTATTTGCGCTATTATGGATAATAGCTACCGCAACACAGACGACAAAACCTGAGGACTTTGTACTTCTAAGTTGATTTTTTTCCATGGATCTAGGTAAAAGTTAACAGCTTTCAACTTGACAGTCGTATTGACTTCATAAGCGCTTATTTTAAACTCCAAACATTACGTCCATGTCAAAAGTAACGTTGTCGTTGCATGCAGACAAATTTGGATCTAATCTAAAATGTAAAATTGATGGAATAAACCGCGTTTAACGCACGATTTATAAACAATATGAATATAAGTAATCAGCGTAAGAAGCAGAATGCTAACTTATCTAACTTTGCCTAAATTCTAAAAACTTTTTGCCTCTTAACAATTCAGACACATATTTGCGGCATAAACCTTAACCCTTAAGCACTTTGCGCAGTTCCCTACACCTGTCCTACTTGGACCCGCAATACCTTCATGCTAAATACTTTCAACAAATCCCGTAATCCCCGAATTAGGTTTTGTGCCAAGTAAAGACAGCACTCAAATTGATTTCTGCTGTTCTTGCTGACACTGTGACCAGCCCATCCATTCGTCGGCACGCTTCAAGTGTTTTCAGCGACGAACGACAGGCAGACCAGCGCGAGAAAGACCCAACAAGCGACGCCGAAAAGTGAAAAAATGCGACTCCTCGATTTCGGCTAATCTCTACTGCGGAGCGCCGCTTGCGACGTAACTGATAGGTGCCAATTCTGGAAGCATTCCAAGTGCCAGCTTCGGCACCTCGACGACACGGCCAATTGATTCCCTTCTTGTCGTTTCCGCTTTCAGTGTTGCAACTGCTGGAATTGGCAACAGCACCAAATTTATGATCTCACCACTAAGAAAGTAAGGAAATCAATTTTTATGTTACTTCTTCATTCTATCGTACTCAACATTTTCATTGTTTCGTCACTTGGTAGACTATAAAATTTTGGTGGTAAATTATGCAAAAAAACAATCACAGAAAAAAATTCCGACAATAAACAATTTGTCACCGTAATGTGCGCAAACCTTGTAACATCAGAAACTACCCCCCACCCCAACATTGCGCAAAGTAACTTGTTTTGGGTAACCATTTATTGTTTTAGGACCAAATGTGGTAATATGAATTGGTAGTCTCTATACATGTAAAATATAGAGAAAGGTCAAGAACTACTGGAATAAAACGTCCAAGACAGCTGTGTTTTTATGATTTCTATGAATTATGCCGTGATCACTCATCCATTGCAAAATAGATTGCGAATGGGAATGGAATGAGTGATGGAAAGAATGTGGGTTATTAGCTTTTGCATTCAGTTGAAGTTTATGTTTTGGTTGTTTACAAAAAAACTGGGCAGCTCAGTAAATGTTTAAAATAATTGGTTCATAAACATTGTCAGGGGTCAAGAGAAGGAGAATTTGTAATTTTCATTTGTGAATACTTTACAGTTGTCTGAAATGGGTAAATGCTGTTGTTTTATAAAATCACGAACTTGGTCATTTTTACTGCAAGCCTGCATCTGGTTGCTGATTATTGGCCAAACTTCTTCCCTGCAAATATTTGGATTTCAATATGGTATGTCACAGATAGAAGCAGATTTTTGTTTTCCAAAATATGTTGCCTAACTTTGGTTGTTTTTGACATGCGGATTGATTGTATTTAATGTGTCATTTTGTAGTTCACCAGGATATACTCAGTGTAAGAGACTACTAACATAGAAAACTGCTTCTTAAATGTAGAAATTTGTTGTAAACTGTGTTTTTTAAAAAAACATGCGCTTTAAGTCAAAATTATTTTTTTTTAAACTCTGCTAAATTCACCTCAAGTTTTCGTTTGTAAACAACAATTCGACTGAGTGCTGTGGGGAACAAAATTTCTATGTCTATTGAAGTATCCACACAGAATTTGGACTATGCAACATTTTTTCACCGGAAAAGACAAATTCAGCTTTTAATTTTTTTTATTGTTGGTGTATCAGTATACAATGTGAAAGTAAGTTGGTAACCTTTTTGTCAGAAACCAAAGTTCCATGGACATCAGGGGTTCCAAAGCTCTATGCAAACACAGACTACAGCATTCGTCTCTACGGCCTTGACTTGAATATTCCCGGTGCTCGCATAGTTTTTGCAGAGGAAAATCTCAAATTTGGCGATATCTGTGATGACTTTAAAGACACTGACCCATTTTACCTGCAAGCATATGACAACAACACAGCCAGTGTTGTCATTAATGTTGATGTGTCTTCAACCAGGACGTTTTTCTTCTGTGTTAAGTCCAACGTGAGTGATCACTTCATACACCAAGGCACTAAAACATGGCTCTCAATTGTAATGGAACCCAAGCCACCGGCTGCTCAACCCACAATACTACCTCTACCCTTACAGGTACTTTATTGCGTGTGCGTTCTTGCTTGATTCTGTAATATTACCAGACTCAAATATTACATTAGTGAGTTTACCAGTTTATTACTATTATAACGTTAAATTTGCTGCTATGAAAATTACAAAATAGTATATTTTGTTTTAGATTGTTTTGATTTCTGTTCTTCTTGTCATGTCTGGATTATTTTCGGGCCTCAACCTGGGGCTAATGTCCCTTGACCCCATGGAGCTGCAGATTATAATGAAATCCGGTTCCAAATCAGAGCAAAAGTATGCTTCCAAGATCTATCCCATACGCAAAAAGGGCAATTTCCTCTTGTGTACTCTGCTGCTGGGCAATGTGCTTGTCAACAACACACTCACTATTTTACTAGAAGACCTGACCTCTGGAATTTGGGCAGTTGTTGGCTCAACTGCAGGTAAATAGAATTTCTAGTTTATGCCTATATGCAGTATATATGATATTTGTGAACTTTTTAAATATTCTTTGTCGTTTGTGAGCATTCGGAGTACACGTTTTGTGCTGATAACGACAAGGGTTAAGTTGATTTTTGTAAAGTTTTATTCCAGATGTGAGATTAAGCAAAAGACCATGCAATAAAACGCTCTTGTGTTTGTTTGCATTATTCATAAACAGCTTGTAAAACATGGCACCCCACTTACACTAACATTCAACCCTCAAAGCACCTGCTGAGCTTACCTTTTAAACTCTATTTCACACAGCTGCTAATTATGTACATCCGATACTGGAGTCATATAACATTGTGGTATTGTTTAGGTATCGTGATATTTGGTGAGATTGTCCCTCAAGCAATATGTTCACGTTATGGTCTTCACGTCGGTGCCTACACCAGTTGGTTGACCAAACTGTTCATGGTGATAACATTTATCATTTCATACCCCATCAGCCTTATACTTGATTGCATCCTGGGCAAAGAGATTGGCACTATTTACAACAGAAAGAAGTTGTTGGAAATGCTTAAGGTATAAAAAACGTGTTACTGCTGTCTGCTAATCATTACAATGATCCATTGTTGTTCTTTTAGCAATACAATTTTGTACCTAGCTTGTGTAATGAAAAAAGTTATTATTTTCAAGCCTCTGCAGTAGCTCTGTTTGCCTAATGTTTTCCCAAAATTTATTTGATACAAATGGGACTAAAGAAAAAAATGTTTAGGAAAAATTAATGTGTTCTTAATAATTTTTTTGATGATCCAAATCTTTTTTTACTTCGTATAGGGGGTTTTGCTACAACTTTTATGTTGTGTTTAGTTTAAGCATCACATTTAGCAAGGTATAATTTGTCCCCACAGCTTAAAAAGTGTAATACCCAACATTGATAAGTTGTGGCATAGATATTGTGTTGACACTGCCCTTTGTGAGCAATCTAATTACTGAATCCTCAGGGGGGCAAGCAGCCTCCAAAGGGATTTCCTGAGATATTTGCATGTACAATCTAAACTCATTCCACCTTTAGGTTTCTGTCAGTGGGCAATAACTTGTAGTTGAGTTTCCATTTCACTGAACTTCAACTTTGAAATAATGAGTTTTGCTTTGCGTTCAACATAGCTTTGATTAGATATATATATAGTTACATTTTTGATCACGTGTAGATGAAAACATGTTTTGACATCATAGTATTAAAACAAAATTGCCATTTGGTACAACACATATAAAATTGCTTAAATGGAAGTGGCCAAACTGTGGTGCAGTATACCTTTTTTTGGTGCCAACCAATTTTTAAAAGATTGTAGGCATGCTGACACAAGTACATTATAGTGGCTAACCTTTTTAATTAAGTTCAATTGAAATTTTTTGGAAACCAGTTTCTCCTCAGCTGCCCCTATGAAAACCCACTTAATTAAATATTTATAACTATTCTTCGAGAAATATAAATACAATTTTGTACTGTTATTGCTTTACACCAATGCTTTCACATTATTTTCATAGATCACTGACCCATACAANAGATGAAAACATGTTTTGACATTAAAACCATAGTATTAAAACAAAATTACTGTTTGGTATGTTGCGTATACAATTGCTTAAATGGAAGTGGCCAAACTGTGACGCAGTATACCTTGTTCTTGGTGGATTAGTATTATCCAATGCAAAAATTTTGTTGGATTAAAGTTTTTATGACAAGGTCTAGCTCAGTGCCAACCAATCTTTAAAAGTTTGTAGGCATGCTGGCCAAGTACATTATAGTGGCTAACCTTTTTAATTAAGTTCAATTGAAATTTTTTGGAAACCAGTTTCTCCTCAGCTGCCCTCATGAAAACCCACTTAATTAAATATTTATGACTATTCTTCGAGAAATATAAATACAATTTTGTACTGTTGTTGCTTTACACCAATGCTTTAACATTATTTTCATAGATCACTGACCCATACAATGACCTGGACAAAGGTGAAGTCAACATCATTCAAGGAGCACTGGAGTTGCGGTCAAAAACTGTTGAAGAGGTCATGACCCGAATTGAGGATTGCTTCATGGTGGAAATATCGGCATACTTGGACTTTGAGGTTTGTCTAAACCAGATTGCTGTAAAATTTTTGGCCCGAGGTGCTTTGAAATCAAGTTTGCTAAATTTTTTCTAACCTAATTGCAAAAAAATTGCTAAATTTTGAAACAAAAAAAATGTCTCTGATACAGCTTAAAAACCATTACAAAGCACTTTATTCATTGACCCTGATGAATTGACAGTTTTACAGGCCACAATGTTAACTTAAAATAGCACAAGTTTAAGCCACTTAAAACTGTTTGCTTGGCCTGTTGATTAAAGACCTTTGGTCTCACCTGTTATGTTCTATTAACTTGCTTTGCGTAAGTTCTTTTTATGTAATAGAGAGACAAATGTAAACTCTGTTACTTAAATGATATGTCTGGATAGACCAAATGAAAAATATAGCCTGTTTTTTCCCTTCTTAAAAACAATTGTCCTAAACATAGCTTGGTGTGTGCAGTCATTTGTCCCAATCCCAAAGCTCCTTTAAGGATGTGTAATAGTATGAAACCTAGTTAAAATGAATAATTTTATTGTGGCACTTGAAAAACCTTTTTATCAGTTTTTGAAACATAAAAATCCATGATTGTGTGTTTTAGTTCTATTTTAATGACAACCTTTACTCATCTTGATCAATTCAAAGCAAAACATTGGTCAGAAATCTTATTCAAAAGTGTGTCATAAAGCATTAATTGTGAATTTAAGATTACATGTCATAGGTTTCATGTTCAGTTTAAATTGATGTTAACGTAAACTTCTCATCTGGGCAAAAAGTATCTGCGAACTTTGGTGACATTCTCAGGCCATTATTCACTGCTATTGATGACCTCATATTTATTTTTGTGGCAATCACCATCACTTAGGCTAGCAACCAATTAGACCAGATAATACTGAAGCGTCACGCCTTATGATCATATTACATCATTATGCTTTCTAAGCGCAATTCTAGATAGTCTGTTTTGTCTTTATTATGCCTTGGCATGTATCAATTGCATGGTTAAATAAGGTACGGTGATTTATATGGCATATTCATCCTGCACATTATGTGCTTGTCTAAACCTACTTTGTGGTATCACTCTATGTTAAAGAAACTGTAACCTAGTCATGGTCAACTACTAACCAAAAAGAGTAAAATGTTGGTTTATTATGGCCAATTCAGTAGTGTTTTTTAGCTTTCTAAAACATAAAACGAGTTCAAGTCAAAATCTCAGATGTTTGTTTGGTTGGGATTTTTTAAACTCGAACCGTTTTACAAAGACAAATTAACCATTTAAATCTTCGTTTTGGTTGTAGACCATCAGAGGCATCATGCAAACGGGATACACACGAATTCCAGTGTACGACAAGGAACGTTCCAACATAGTTTCCATTCTTTTTGTCAAAGACCTGGCATTTGTTGATCCTGATGACTGCATGGCGTTACGCACAGTTTGCAAATTTTATCAACATCCATTAAACTTTGTCTTTAATGACATCACACTCGACAAGCTGCTTGATGAATTTAAAACAGGTGACTCAAGTGAAAGATAAAGTTTTGCACTTCAAGTTTAGTTGATAATCCATAATGCTCACGAGTGGTCAATTTTTGCTGTTGAAAAGTGTTTATTTAGGCAAGCCAATATTTAAACAGGTTGACAACAAAAGTTTTGTGGTTGTCGAAAAGCTCGCCATGGCATTGTGTATTCCATTTTTTAGTAAATAGCATAATCCTATCCTGAAGAGTTCAGTCAATCCTTAAAAATGTTTGCTTGGTTGAAAAAACATCATTCTGTTGAACCTTTGACTGCTTGACTTGCCCATTGTCTTTATTTCCCACNATACTCCAATGATGTTTATTCATGTAGTAGTGCATTTTTGAAATAATATACCGTTTGTCGTCCTGCATTGCGTCCCTATGCGACTTATTAGTTACCCTATTTCCCTTTTTGTTGGGGTTTCCCTCGATGTGTTGACTCAAGTCACTGCTGGTTAAAGGCTGACCTGACTAGACAAATATGAAGAACCCCTTGTCATAAAAATCGTTTTTTTTAAACTGATCCCATGTGATCGACTTCTACCCAAACTAACCTTTTTTGTCGGTTTTGTGTAAAACAACCATTATTGTTGCGCTTTTGTGTTGTGTATTACTATGAAATGGGGGATTTCAATTTACATGTAGCAGTTCTGGTCACTTAAACTTGACTCGAACTCTTTCAAGGCAAGTATGACCAAGAGTCCGGTCGACTTGTATTTGTGAGTGAATGATTGGACTTAACTCGACTCATGAACAAACACTTGTTAACAACACTGCCGAAAGAGCATCACTTTTACGATCAACCCTGGCAGCAACAATCTATTTTTTTACAGTTACATGTCCATTTTTTTACATGAGTATTTCTAAGTTTAATTAAAAACATAAAATCGCTGTTGTCATCATCAGTGCATAATGACAGGAAGAAAAAAATCTTGCGTTATATAACACAAGTGAGGAAAAAATGATAACTTGACACAATTTATTGAC
>QXVZ01001950.1:0-11513 GCA_008931825.1 Phallusia fumigata
CGCTTGTAATTTTGGCTGGACAGTTTGGTAACATAAAAACTGTTGGTACAGCCCCAAACTTTAACTTTTAGAGACCATCTGCTCTGTTGGTCTCAAACTGATTGGACTCAACATGTATCTAAAATACACAAGGTTTAGGCTTTGACGTTTTTAGTTGTGTTCAAAAGTTAACGTAAAAACAAACCTCGCACAAACGACTGTTTTTTGTCGGTGTCCACTTATCCCGACGACAGTTTTGCAACCAACGTCGCCGAATAGCTAAGTCCACCGGGAACCGAAACATCCTAATGCCACTCTCGCTTCTGTTGCAGCACGTTGGGGCTGAGCAGCCACCCATCGCGGAATGTTTTTAGGTTTTTTTTTTCTAGCTTACCTGTTAAATCAAGATTTCGACTTTATACCGAAGCATAAATAAATATTCCTAATTTTTCAACATTTTTGGACAGTATTACGCCACCAAGCTTCTCCAAATTAACGATAATGTACGTTTTTGCCTATCCCCGCTGTAATATTTTGGACACAAAATGGCGGCCATGAGCTTGTGTCGCGTAACAATGGGTTGGACAACTTGTGTTTTCTANTTTTTTTCTCTAGCTTACCTGTTAAATCACAGATTTCGACTTTATACCGAAGCATAAATAAATATTCCTAATTTTTCAACATTTTTGGACAGTATTACGCCACCAAGCTTCTCCAAATTAACGATAATGTACGTTTTTGCCTATCCCCGCTGTAATATTTTGGACACAAAATGGCGGCCATGAGCTTGTGTCGCGTAACAATGGGTTGGACAACTTGTGTTTTCTATAGACTTTGGTGCTACAGGGTTGGTTTTTGACATGGAAGGATTGTTACTTCTTGTGGCCGTAATAATTTTGTTTTTATGTTTAATCTCAACCATTGCCTTCCTATTGGCGTATTTGGGTTTAACCGGAAGTATTCAGGTCAGTGTGGGAAAGCCGGTTGTCAAAAACCTTTGGATTGCATACAAACATCATACTGGCCCTTACGACAAATGCGGCCATCATTTTACAGAAGCAGTTTCAATTCTTCCCGGTAAAACCTGCATAGGTGTTTTTTATGATGACGTAGACAAGGTTGGTATTTTATCTCTTTTTGAAAATATAGACAGCTGGTCAATTTTGGCACAACTTTGTATTGTTCTTCCCATAAAAGCAACTTTAGATTTTTTTAATCTCATTTAAAATATAATTGTTTCTACTTGTAGATAAAGAGTGATGATTTGAGGTATGTGGTGGGATTAATATTGGCAGAAGGTGAAAATGTTCCCCCAGATGAGCTTGTAAAAGTCATGAAAAACAACCAGTTTCAAGTCATTGAGTTTCCAGAAATTGATTTTGCTGTCAAATCACAATTTCCAAATCATTTAGATCTCTGTGCATGGATTGGATCTTGGAAGGTCTATCCAGCATTGAAGCAGTACATACATGTATGTCTTAAATTGTCAAACCAATTTTGAATTTAATAAATAGCTTGTAGCAAGTGACATGATTAATCTTCACACTTCTTCGTAATAAAACTTAACTTTTTTTTTCAGAGCAGAAAATTGTCAGCCTACCCATTCATGGAAATATACAAACAGAATGTTATCCACTACATGGCACCATTAAGCAAACAAAATGACTTTTTTGTGCCTGAAATTAAGTTCAGTAAATCATCTTCAACCGAAGGGTATGTAACTAAATATTCAAAAGATATTTTTTATCTTTGCACTTTTTGCAGTAGGTCTGCCTGTCATGGCGATGTCTTACTTGCTGCATACACTGCACATTTTGTCTTATATCCCTCCATCCCTATACATGCATTTTAAACACTGGTCTGATCTTGTACAGTTTGTTAGTGCAGTTATCTGGAATGGCATTTTACTCATTAAAATGCAGATAGGTTGTGATTTGCTAGAACTGACCTTGTGGCAAGCACAGATTCAAGACCGGGGGTGCAAAGCAGCATTTAAAGTCCAATACAAAGAGAAGGGAACTTTCTTAACCACCAAACCTGTCTTATTTCAGACAAATTCGAAACCTCATCCAACAGAGTATCGGCAACATCCACAATATTTTAAAGGCTTTACAGGGTTGTGTTAACTGGCAGCTGTACAATACATTTTCCCGCCCATTATGCATCAATTCCTGAACACCCCACAGTTTAGGAAACTGTTTTTATGGGCATATTTTCTATTTCTGTTAACCTGTTCACCATTCCTAATGGACATGGTCATGTGTATTAATTTTAGCATACAGTTTGAACCCACAAATATGCACTTTGTAAAGAATATTTCTTCAATGTAGATTATCTGAAATTTCAAGTTATCTTGCTCTAAATGGTATTAACTCTGTTGTGTTTAATTTTACCATCAAATCTGCTTTACCTACAAGGTGATGCTGTTTTGCAGGGATTCAAACCCAAATGATACAACAGATGATGATACACAAAGTACAAGTTCATTTGAAGAAGTTAATGCACCAGAATAAGTCATTTTAATCAAGAAACAATGACATTATCAATGTTTTATGGCATGCCTGTTTTGTCTATATTGGTGTTGGTATAAATTAATCTACTTTTTAGTGATAAAATATCTTTTTGGTCATATTGTGTATTTCTTTTCTGTTTTTATTCTCGTGAATCACAAAGTGAAATAAACAAAACCTGTTTTATTTTTGTGCAAGGCCTACAACCCAACTTATTATATGTGTTTCTACATTTTACATTATAATGACGTACTACTTTTGGGGGCCAATTCAAAACACTGCAACGTGATTTTATCATCCAGATTAATCAAGACACAAGTTTCAATTTGCACTTCCAGAGCCAATTTAATAACTTCTGCAAGCAGCAGCACATTTTTTGGCAATAACATTTTAGTTAAAACAGGAATCAAAAGTAAATTTGTCAGTGCAATAACATTTACAGTGAATTGTTGATTTGTAAAAATTGAAAACATTTTAAACAAACTACACAAAAAATGGACAAAACAATAAATAGAAATTTTCATCAATACTAAAACACAGAAATTTCCCTGCTGTATTCCAAACAAAACCCAGTCACATATCATCGATCATTTCATTTATGTCAACTGTTGAATCTGAAGATGTGGTTACAGCGATATCTGACAAGCCAGTTGGAATTTCAACAGGCACGTCTCTAGGTATTATTGGTGATGTTGGGATAATTTTAGGTGGAGAAATTAGTGGTTTTTTGTGCTTCAAAATTATAGGATATGAATCTTCAGATTCAGAAGAAGACGACAAGTCCCTAGGCAGTTTGGAAGTCAAAGCTTGCACAGAGGTGGAAGGTTGTTCTCCTGCTTCAAGCTGCGAATGTGTCTGTTTACGCAGTTGTTTTATTGTGTCAACATACTGTTCATTCTGTTCCAAAATCTTGCGGATCTTTGCCTTTTTCTCGTTAATGACCAAAACAAACTTAGTGAGCAGTTCACTCTCCTGCTCTTGCTTTAACTTTGTACACTCCGATAACAAGTCAACAGTTTGTAGGTATCTGTTTTTGATTGTTTTGCATTCTTTATTTGCTGAGGAAACCATATTTTTCCATGTCCTTAACTCTTGAGATGCATTTGACAGCATATCCATAACTCCACTTGCAGTTTCAACCTTTTCAAGTGAGATTGTGCCAAGGCAAAACTTTATGTCTCTCTGCACTGTTTTCCACTTGAATTCTGATTGCCCATTAGAGCTTCTTTCAAACTCATACTCTATAACCTGCATAAAACTTTAAAATTAAAATGCAACTGTCACAGATAAATGATTGATTTGGTAATTAACGCATACAAAAACGTTATTAAAGGGTAATGTAGGCAAAACTTTTGTTTAAATAAATTTTAAAATATATTGCCTGTATCATAAACAGCAACTTACTTCTACACCATCCAAGTTTAAGTCTTCTTGAAAGGCCTGTTGCATTTTGGAAATGTACTCTTCATTGCTCATTCCAGTATCGTTGGCGAACGTTTTTATATCACTGCTTTTAAGTGAACTTTTCCAGCATGTGTAACCATCAGTAATTGACACTTCACAGGTTAAACCATCATGAAATGTTGAGGCAATGAAGTAGTTTGTGTCATCCTGTGCAAAGGATTTCAGTCCCGATGTAGATTTAGTTGATTCCATTTGACATCCGCAAAAGTTTACAACACTCTCGAGAAAATTGCTGCTAATAAAACTTCAGCACCAGCAGAAAAACTACAACTACGTCGTACTGGGTATCCCAACAGCCAAACCAAATCAAATCACGACCACCCCAAACAAGATGCGCGTCAGACCGTGACAACTAAAAAGTGCCATGTCAGGTAGTGGTATCGCCATGCATTAGGAATTTTGCTGATTCATTTTTTCTATTTAAGTGTATGTTGGCCACAATTCCGAACCTTCGATCACCGAAAAAATTTTTAAGCGAATAAATGTGTTTTTGCGATGTAATTAGCTGCTTAATAATTCAAGGTCATTTGTTTTATTTAAGGTGACGGCAAAATGGCGGTTCAGACAGGTTTTTACCGGTTTTGTCAGACATGGGGCAACTGATGCGCACAAAGGGCTGTTTTTGTTTTTAGTATGTAAACATCATGTGTAACCACCAATAATGTATGTTTTGCTTAGCGATGTAACGTCACGATGTAGCTGTTTAACATTGTTGCCCCATTCCTGAGGTTATCGGAATGGCTTCGAAAGACTGGAGTTACGACAGTCAGTTTCCAACTTCCGATGTATGTTGGTGTCTGTCAACAATTTATGTAAACTGTGTGGGCGTTTGCTGTACGTGTATGAACATACAGGATGCAGCAAGTACAAACGCTTTTTTGTAAGCTTTGAATTAAACCATAAATCAATATAAAATTGATAATATGTTTGCTTTGCCAATATTTGTACAATGTTTTTTTTCTTTGTTGCAAATTGTTATTATTACCCTGAATCAAAATTTATATGTGGACACTGTTGTTTAAACAAGTGGCTGTAAATGTTTCCCATCATGGCCTTGTACAGATCAGCGTTGAAGATTTTGAGCAGACCTGCGGTAAGATTTGAACAGACCATACCAATTTTAATTGAATATTCTAAAATGTGGATTAAATGTATTTGTTTTTAGGTAACCATCTGCAAACATCGTAACCTTGCTGCTGCTGTGACACAAACTGCACCATCTTTTAAGGGAACCGCAGTTATAAATGGCCAATTCAAGGAAATTGCACTACAAAACTACAATGGAAAATATGTTGTTTTATTTTTTTACCCATTAGACTTGTAAGACACTTCCTGTTAACTGAACAGCAAAGCCTTATTTTCAATAAGTACTTTTTGTAGCACCTTTGTTTGTCCTACGGAAATCATTGCCTTCAGTGATCGAGCCAAAGAATTTGAGGAAATTGATACTGCTTTGATTGGTGCATCAGTCGATTCCCATTTTTCACATCTTGCATGGATAAACACGCCAAGGAAGAAGGGAGGCTTGGGAGGTTTAAACTTTCCATTATTGTCCGATTTGACAAAGTCTGTATCAAAGGATTATGGAGTCCTTCTGGAGGGAGCAGGCATTGCCCTAAGGTAACAACTTTTTCAAAGAATAAAGTTAAATTTTAGGTTTTACATTTTTGAAACATACAGGGGTTTATTTATCATTGATGGCAAAGGAACTATTCGTCATCTCAGCATTAATGATTTGCCTGTGGGCCGAAGTGTTGATGAAGTTTTAAGACTTGTAAAAGCATTTCAGTTTACTGACAAGCATGGTGAAGTATGTCCAGCAAGTTGGACACCAGGGTCAAAAACAGTAGGCATTTTGAATGAAGCACCAGGAAAAATAAATATTGTTAAATGACATGTTTTTTTTTCAGATTAAACCAAGTGTTGATGGCTCAAAAGAATACTTTGAATCTACCAACTAGTTACACAAGCATTTCTCGACACCCAGTTACTTGGATTTTTACCTTAACGTGTTACCTTAAAAATACATGTACCTACACTTTGCAACAACTGCACAAACTGACAAATGTGAGTTTCAATGTAATAAATTTTTTGTGTTTGCACAAAGCCTACTACATATTTCTTAAAACAATGATTTCCCTGGGATCAAGACCTTGTCGACACAGTGGGCATTTTATACTTCGCAACAATTACACAAACTGACAAATGAGAGTTTCGATGTAATATTTGGTTGCATTTGCACATGGCCTACTACAAATTTCTTAAAACAATGATTTCCCTGGGATCAAGACCTTGTCTACATAATGGGCATTCTGACTTGGTTTCCATCCAGTTATGAATGCAGTAATAACAGAAAAGGTGACCACATGGTGTTGCACTTGAGTGTATTCTTTTCTCCAAGCACAACGAACAGACCATTTGTTTTTCATTTAAGTGCATCTCGTGGGTTTCATAGTTACCATCCGGTTTTTGTAATTTAAGGATTTTAGAATCCTTGCTTTTCATTCTGCATATGTCTCTATATAAGCCATACACTTGCAAGGACAGCATTATTAGATTTTGTGCTAGTTGTACATAACCCAGCATTCGAAATCTTCCATCAACATTGGGTACATTTCTAAAATACTTGGTGTAGTAAACACCTGATATCCGCTTTGAAATGGTGTGAAAAGTATTGGTCAAGTAGAAAACTGAGAGATGGAGATGATGGAAGGTCACAAGAATGTACTTCACCTTTGGTAAAGCCTGAAGCAAAAAATCCTGTGAAGAGGAAGTGAGCTGTGAAATTTGACCCTGAACTAACATGTTCTCCAGTTTGGTAAAGGTCTTTTCAATTAGTAATGGGACCAAAGTGTGGCTGGCAACCATCAAAAGACGTTGTTGCAAATTTGGAGTTGCAGTTGCTGAGTTGTCAACCTGTAGGATGTATAGTATTACAAAATGCAAAAATTTAACTGCTGTTATACAAAATCTACCTGAATTATTCCTGTGTATTCTTCCCCAAGAGTTTGTAAACCACTCAGAGTAGTCAAAGAAAAATAGATAACATCTGCAAACGTACTGATCTGTTTTGACCACAGCAAAGCTGTAGAAGGGCCGAAAACGTTTTGTGCCGCCTCATTCAGCAGACCTAAAAAGTTAATTATTTCTTCATTGCCCTGTAATCTTGGAAACACATCACCAAATAGCGAGCAAATACCTTTTAGCATATTCATGTAAAAATCATCTTTTTGACTTGAGCAGATTTGGGCAACTGTCCTTGGCTTCGATAGTGGCATTGTTTGACAACAGCCCAAGTAACTGAATGGCACGAAAAATTCTGTTACCTTAGTTTCTTTGATGGGAATAACGTTGATCAAGGCAAAACTAAAAGCACTGTGGTTGCAGGCAGCAGTTCCCGAGGAAAGTGTAACAAAAATTAAAAGTCGGGGATTTCCCCAAAGCCGTACTGGAGAATAGATTTTGGTGGGCTTGAAAATTGTTACAATCGGTAATCCCTAATTTTTTAATCGCGGATTCTTATAATTTTGCAAGTTATATTTGTATAGGTGGAAAAAGTTTGTTTGTTTTAGTGGACATGCAAATAGTGGAGTGTATTTTGAAAATGCAAAACTGCCTGGACAACTATTCGCATATCAGTCGGCAAGACTTTGGTCCGTACAGCTTAATCTGTGATTAACCAGCACTATATGTTCTGCGCAATGAAAGCGAGATTTAAATTTTACCGCAAGTGTCTTTTCCGACCTGACACATTGCCTTTGTTTTGCAGTAACCTGTTAATTGTCTTTTCTGACCTGGCACATTGTTTTTACATAAACCGTTCTAAGACAATCCAATATACATTTGCAAGGATGATTTAATGTGAAAATTGTTGGTTAAAACATGTTAAACACGATATAGGTTAGTACAAAACTCAAAACATATGTCCTATAGTCATCACATTATCACATAGCTTTCGGAAAATAACTTCATTACTTCATAGAGCCCGAAAGAAATCTGCAAACAATATAAAAGTAGCATATTATGCTGAGTCATTTAAAGTCCATATCGATCCCGGTTCAATTCCATGCTTGTTGCTTGACATTATAAAAAGTTGGTCGAAAGTTTAAACAGGTTAAAATGAATAACGATATATCGAACATTGTTATGGTTTTAAGTTAAATAATCCGACAGTGGCCTACAAGTTTAGTTTATTAATCGTGAGAGATAAGCCTAATTGTTTCAACCTGCTCTAATAGATATCTGGGCGAACACCACCTACCGTTACGGTCAAATTGTTGTAAAGTTGAATGCGAAACCGGAGGACCATTTGTCGTTGCCGTGGTAAACTAGATTATTTCCTGTCAAAGTAGGTCAATGTTTTGGAGTTGTATAGTATTTTTGTAGTCGGAAAAGGTGGGGTTACATTGCACTAGATGTTTGTACTAATTTCACGAAGATCCACCAAATATTATGACTAACCTGACATGGCTCCTAGGCAGAAGAGAGTGTAGTACTCGTTGGTCAAAAAGTTGAACTCCGTGGTTCCTGTACTTATGTCCCTCATGACACCCACCGTTCGAGTAAATGAACACCGTTGAACACCGTTCGCCGATTCGGCCACAGGATTAGTCACTCCGGCCTAGCAATGGTAAGAAGAAGTTTTTGTCTACATTTTTAATAACCTGTCGGGACATCGCACATCTCTTAAAGGGACTATAAGACGTTTTTGTTCGATCATCGACCAAGTCGTAAAAAATGCACAATTTCTATAGGACCTACAAAAAGTTATTCAAGCCACATTTAGGCAATGTTGTGTGAAAAAAAACTTGCCAAACAAAACTTTCATGTCTTTTTAGTTCATAATTAACACACTCTAAACCAAAACTATTTCATTCATTTTGCAGTGCATACCAAACATATTGCCTAATATGGCACAGGCCATATAATATCAATCAGGTTAATTTTAAAACTACAAATATACCGGCAAGACTGTGTCTTGGTTTGGTGGTAAGTGTCCAAGTATAGTTCCGGATTTTAAACTTGTCCCGGTGCAAAAGTAAAGTTCAGCGTTGGACATAATTCCCAGGGGAGCGAATGCAATTCCCACGTATGTATTTCCATTGCCCATTCCCGCTCCTTCGAACTCAATGTTGTAGGAACTGCTAGTCTGGTCCTGCGGTGTCACAAAACAATTCAAAAGTTAAAGGGCGACTGTAAACAATTAAAACACGTCCTCTGTGGTGGCATGACAACAAGGATACGTCAAAAAATTGTTGATAACGCAGTTTAATACATTTGTAACAATATTTCTTAATTAATGCTTGTATAGGATCCAAAGTCGTTTCTTTTATAGAACTAAAATGATATCTTTGAAATGGGCAAGTTCCTCACATATTCGATGGCGATAGAAAGGCATTTGTTGTCAGATGCGGGAGTGCAGCCTTTCTGATTTGTGTGACAAAACTTGGTGGTGCCGCAACCAGTTATAGGAGGAAGCGTGACTGGCGCTTGGGTAGGGATTGCTATGGGGTCAAACCGAGAAGATGCCCCCCTTCCATTTACCGAATGTCGGTTAAGAACATTTCCTGAAAAAAACAATCGTTTGGTAAAAATTATTTCTGGTTTAATACTTTGCTTTCTACACTTGACTTCGTAAGAATGTGATATTATTTTCCTGTCGAAACTCATCCATCTTTACCTAACATGGGTGGTTGGACTTAGGCCCCAACTTGAAGGGTTCCACCAACGTTTCCTCTCCCAGTCTTGATGCTCCATTATGACAAACTCACCCTTTAATGTGAGCAACCGTAGCATAACGCTTTTAATTGCGGTATAGCCGCAGCGCGTTTACCCTTGATTTACCAACTGCGCCCTTCACTTTTTGCGCTTCGTAACGTTTTAACGTTGCGTAACAGCTATTCCCGGCTTGATGACTGTTTTAGTGCATCTGTGTCGTTATGTTTTCTCTCACCGAGCGAAATAAACTCAACTCAATACCAAAAACTAGAGTTGTTTTAACAATTAAACATTTATGGGCTAATTAAACACAGATTGTGGTTGACTAACTTTCGAAACAATTTTTCCCGTGTACTTATTGCTAACCATGCGACAAGACCAAATATTTGAAACAAAAACTAAAAAAATATCAAATATCTGATGTGCAGAACTAATTAAAAATATCTGCTTTAGGAAACAACTAACCTGCATACGACCCAACAGCATACAAAATATAAAATGCAGACGCAGAGAGGTCAAAGGTCGTCGAAACACCGTTAATATCTTTATCGATGCTAATGGTTCTTGTAAACGAACATACGGTGACCCCATCTTGCATTCTGACATTAGTGTTTGTGACTCCAGACTGCAAAGTAACAAAGGCGGTCAGTAAAGCCGGTTGATAAAAAGATGTAAAAAACTCCACCGAAAGACAGCTTGCNTTCATAAATATAGTTCTTAGTTACTAGCTAAGCACGCTTTACTTTTTTACACGTACCGGCAACATGGCGTCAGTGACGGGCATCGTGTGGAGGTTGCCAATCACCCCAGATTTTACTGTACCGCCAGCGCAGTAATAGAGATCGGCGTTTTGCATCAATGGCAGTGCAGCGAAGGCTACAGCAATGTAATCAGTTGACGAGAGTGCTCCTACGCTGAATACCACGTCAACCGTGTGTGCTGTTGCATCCTGGGTAAAAAAACACTTTCTTAGCTTGAAGAAAACTTGACAATAGAGTATATTAATGTATACCCCTGGCGAACAACTAATTGGTGATTTTTGGCTTTTATATCATTACCGTTAATATCAGGATACAAATGTATTTAGTGCATTGGGTCTCAAACCTGCACAACTTGTTAGCATAGCTAATTCATGGTATTTATGTCGACTAAAACTTTAACCTAAATTAACTTTACTCGATTACAATTAAGCAATGCTTCGTTAGTGCCAGAATCAGAAACTTTGCTTTAGTGAACAATCATTTAGATTTCTATCACCCTTAATATAATTACCGTTTGGTATCAGTCACTGTACCACAGTGGACAGTTACTTACGTATGACCACGACACGAAATGGCAACCATCAGCTGTGGGGTCGCAGTCATTGTGGGAGAAACAGTGTTTTGTCGTACCGCATCCATCATTTAGTGGAGGCATGACAGGAGGTGAAGTAGGGGGAGGAATAAATGTAATAGGGTCGGACGCCCACCTTCCAGACACAGTATGCTGGTTTAACATATCACCTGAAAAAGGGCAACCTTTTTCGCATGCAAGAAGTCGTGGCGCGTTTTTAACAAAATAAAATTAATACAACGGGAACAACAAAATTTTATTCATAATAAGCTTAATTACACAAAATCAACAACCCTGAAAGACTATTAGTATCGCGGACGCCATTGTAATTGCAAACTTATTGCGGTAATGCGGGTTGGTTAAAGGGTATAGACTAGGTGCCCAACTTGCTTCAAAGGGCAAGGTCTTTAGCCTGAGACGAGCAGCAAACCTGCGTATGATCCAACAGCAAATAAAATGTGAAACGAGGATGCGGAGAGATCAAAGGTCGTCGAAACTCCGTTGATCATT
>QXVZ01001955.1:0-11597 GCA_008931825.1 Phallusia fumigata
AAAGTTCCAGAAAAACCCAACGAGACGAGTGTCACGAAGTCGCAAAGTGTTAAAAATTTAAATATCTTCGCACACACAACACCGTCTGGCAAGAAAGTTCAAAGCTGTGACCCGGGGGGGGGGGGGGGGGGGGGGGAGAAATTCATCATCAACACCTGCATTGCAATTGCTGAAAGTTGGAAGGATGGGCTTTAACCCGCAACGCGAATCCGTAGTAGCGACGTCTTTCGACGGCCTTTCCCAAACTTCTACAATTGACACATGAAAAACAGACACTAAAATCCCAGGCAAAGATTGTCTACAAGAAGCCACCCACCTTGGGCAACCACCTACTCAATTAGACGCGCTTGACTTATGATACCTAGAAATTCATCGGCAAATCGGCCCCTTGCAGAAGATGCGTTTTGAAACAGAGAGCAAGTTGTTTGTGTGCTTTTAATTTTTGATTCACCAATTTGAGCAAACTGAAACTTTGAGTTGACGAGTAAAAACCGTTTATTTTTCTGTTAAACCGTTCGTGCTTTAAATCCTGTAATGTTTAACACAGAGCGACTTTATTGCGTGGTTTGAACGGTCGTGGCTTACGATTATTGAATGTGTGCGCTTCTCATTTTGGATTCAATCTTTGGAACAAACTGAAACTTTGTATGCTGTTACTGTCTACAATTTAGAGTTGGCTAGCAAAAACGGTATGATTTTATGTTGATCCGTTTGTTTTTTAGCGCCTCTATGTTTATTAGAAAAGAGCAACTTTGTTGTGTTGTTCGTGCGGTCATGTCTTACGGTTATTGACGATGTACGCTTTTCATTTTGAATACACTGACTGGAACAAACTGAAAGTTTGCATGCTGTTACTGACCACAATGTCGAGTAGACTAGAGAAACCGTTCAATTTTATGTTGATCCGTTCGTGGTTGAGAACCTGTATGTCTTCTAAGACAGAGCGAATTTGTGTGTTGTTCGTGCGGCCGTGCCTTACGATTATTAATGATGTACGCTTTTCATTTAGAATTCACTGACTGGAACAAACTTAAACTTTCCTTGCTGTTACTGGGTATAATTGCGAGTTGCCTAATGAAAACTGTTTAATTCCATGTCAAACCGCTCTTGCATTGGAGGCTTTAACATTTTACATGAACATAATGCTTCGAAATGAAAATTCCTGTTGACGACACAACAACACTACCCACGCACGAGCGGAGACGACATCCCGTACATAAAAGGACGCCCAATTCTATTTAACGTCAAATAAATCGTGAACACATATGTGAGATCGTGGAGCGTTTTGTGGTACCAACACTCTAACACTCTACAATGACCGAAATAAAATTTGCGCTCCTCATTTTTTTATTCACTTTTTGGAACTTTGCATGCTATTACTGACGACAATTTCGGGTTGGCTAGTGAAAACTGTTTAATTTTTTATCAACCGTTCCTGTATTGCAGGCAGTGGGTTATCTTGGACAGTGTGACATTATTCCTCGGTTCAAGCGTTCGTTCCCTGTGATTTTTAACGATGTGTGCTTCTAATGTTTTGTTCGCAGAATGGAATAATCTGAAACTTTGCATGTTATTACTGACAACAACTTCGAGTTGGATATTGAAAACCGTTGTCTTTTTGTTCAAGAGTTCATGTTTTAGAGCCAGTACGATTTTCCAATTTGTCAGTTTATTACGTGGAGCCAATTGTCGAGCCTTGAAATCATTGACGCTGTTCGCTTTTCATTGTGAATTCATTGATATGAACAACTGAAAGTTTGCATGCTTTTACCGACTACACTTTCAAATTAGCTAGTGAAAACCGCTGAATTTTATGTTGATCCGTACGTGTTTTAAAGCCTGCATGTATTCAAGGACAGAGCGACTATGTTGTGGTGTTCGTGCGCTCGTGCCTTACGATTATTGACGATATGCGCTTTTTATTTCGCATTCGCTGATTGAAAAAACACACTGAAAATTTGCATGCTGTTACTGACTATAATTTATATTTGGCTAGTGAAAACAGTTTTATTTTATGATAAACCCTTCTTGTATTGGATGTTATAGGTTTTCTGGGACAGTGTGACTTTATTCCTTCGTTCGAGCGGTCGGGCCATGCGATTAATGACGATGTGCTCTTTTCATTTTTGATTTTCTGTTTGGAACAAACTGAAATTTTGCATGCTGTTACTGCCAACAAGTTTGAGTGGGCAAGTGAAAACCATTTAATTTTATTTTAAACCTTTCGTGTTCAAGTCAATTTAAATGATCACAGCAAGTTGTTTAGGAACGCATTGCACGTGAATCATGCACGTAAGGTCGTGTGGCGCGGTGCGTTGTGTTGAAATTCTTCAGCAAGACGATGGGGTTAAGACGGCAGATAATGGACCATGTCATATTTTGTCAACATTTTTATTCCCTATACTTTTCCACACAAGGCACGATAGCACGTAACCAATATAACGTTTGTAAAACTAATCAACATCAGTAACAAAAAGAAATGGAATTTTCNTTTTGCCGCAGGATCGCAGCCGACCGCACAAGTAGATGCAAAATGTCCGTTAGTCGTTATTTTACACCCAACTGTGGTGAGGTTCCGACCGTTGAGCGTTTGCTGGTATGGTTAGCTGGATCTCCTTGTACTCGCAAGGCCGTGAGTTCTATGCCTGTGTCGGTTGCTTGCGTTTCTTTGAGCATGAAACTAAAGCGGCGTTGCTCCAACCCATTGAACCCGATGGGTTGACCCAAAGTGAACACCGAAAAAAAACATACAAAAATTACAACGGAACTGCAGTGAGGCAGTTATCTCGACTGTGGACTCATTATGAGCATGACGCATTCAGTACACAAAAACGAAACAAAGAAACAATTCAATCGCTTAAATGCAGAAATCCTCTCAGAAAATCAGCTGCGGTTGTCTATCTGCAAGTCAGTTTAGTGGCGAAGTGGTTTCAAGGATTGTGACTTGGTTTCGCCAACTACACCCACCTATATATAGCCAACTGAGCTGTTAAAATTTGTACAAACATTTTAAAACTGAATGTTACTGCCTTCCTGAATGGTTCCGACTTATAAACTATTACATTGTTGCTCTGCGTGGTTAAAAACATGTTACCACCGACCTAAGTAGCTGTCTTACCAAAAAGTTGTCCAGTTTTTAATGTTTAAACAATTTTTGGGGTTCTGAAAACAAAACACGCTAAATTTGCAATTGCAAGAATATAATGGTTCTAATACCGGGTTTGGATTATCAATGAAGCTTAAGAATTCCGCTTTAGGCGTGTAAAGTAGTACTTGTAACAAGCGCATTAAGCTCGTTCGGAAACTCACTACATTGTGTAAATTCGTGTATGAATAAACGCTATGGTTGGCTGAGCATGTTAACAAACCTATTTCAAGTGCGAAAAATCGTGCACAAAACAAACGTTGTGGTTGGCTGCACAAAGCATGTTAGGAAACCCACTTCAGGTGTGGAAAATCGTGCATATAACAAATGCTATGGTTGGCTGTACAAAGCATGTTAGGAAACCCACATTAAGTGTGGAAAATCGTGCATATAACAAACGCTATGGTTGGCTGCACAAAGCTTGTTAGAAAACCCGTTCGTATTTTTAGATTTACTCATTTCGTGCTAATGCAAAGTAACTGCTTTATCTGCAGTAATTAATGCACCGGCGAGCATGTGAAGTACTAAGCGGCCCTGCAGTCTTTGAAAGCACGATTGACATGGTTAGGATTTCTCTGCGCTCTTCACGGTTATTTACGCAACCCCTATGCAAATTTCTGCGCATACGTTAGCGTTTGCAGTTAAAGAAAGACTCAAAACAAGCTTTTGTCTGCAGCTACCTAGTTTTAATGAAGCCGTTAATTGTGAAAAACTTGGCATTAGACTAAGGAGACCAACGTAGGCATAGTACACCGAAGTTTGTTGTTGCGGGTGCATACTGAGGCGTGCATTTGAGTGTAGGGTGGATAAGCGAGGATACGGTAGCTGTGTACAGGTTATACAGAATAAAAGGACTGAGCATATAATCTAGTAACACAAATTGCATCGCAATTACAATTAACCATCAAAACGAGTTATTACTCAAGTAACGTAAAGTTTTAAAGTTAAACAGTCTGTTCCGCCTTTATCAAGTGTATGTTTTTGTCTCTGCGATGAACAAAATTGTATCAGGGTACATTTGCATGTCTGCCATAAGTCACTGCTGCGTCTATTCCTGTTGCTGCGCCAAACAATTGTGTTCTGTAGCTGACTTTGTACGACTTTCCAGAGTCATTTCCTGTTCTTTATAAGTCATGAGCCTCCGATCATTTTGACTTGATTCTATTTAAATCTGTGTAGAAAATAATGTGCTTTCAAATACATTAGCGTTTGTAGTTAAGGAGAGACTTGAAAAAGCGTTTGCCTGCAGCTACCTAGTTTTAAGAAAGTTGGTAACTGTCAACCAGTCATGACATCAGAGCGCGGGAGACTTACATAGGCAGTGCATATTAATGATGCGTGGTTACGGGTGGTACAACGTAAAATATCTTTGACAACCGGATTCGATTTTAGGCGAAGTAAAGTACAAAGATATATACTGGGACTTGCATTTAGGTGTAGGGAATATAAGCGAGGCTACGATAGACGTGTACAACCTGTACATAGTAAAAAGCTGAGCTACCGCAGACGACCCTACGCCATATAAGATAAAACCTGCCTTGACAGCATATGTAGTAAAATGGTTGGGCTACATTGGAGCTTCATAGGCGATGTTTTAAAAACCCTGCGTAGCCCAAACTTCACTGTATTAACAAACCGTTAAATGCAAGTGAACACAATGTTTCTAAACCAAACACTTTGATCTTAATCTATCAAATGACTGTTTTATTGAACGCGATAAACAAAAGGTGTACAGAAAATATATCCGCATGCATTTCACCGATTTTTAAAAGATATTCTTAAAAATCACAAGCTTCCCATATAGGTTCTTGCGAAACATGAAGGGTCTTGACGTATGCTCTTGTGACAGCCCTTTGCTTTGACGTTCTACAGGGTACTGGAAACCATGTGTTAAATAGCACAGAAACACTTCTTTAATATGACGTAGAAGTTATCGCAAACGGTTTTTGTTCGCAAGGTTGTTGGTAAAAATGCGGTAATTTGTGGGGTGATCAAAAAGATTTGTATTAAAGCAACTGGGCTAGGAAAGGCGCGCACTCAAGATCAAATATAAAAATCGTAACTTACGTAAAGCAGCATAGGCGAAGTAAAATATCAAAGTAGAAGATACAAGGAGGTGCATAGGAGATGTTGGAACAGAGAACTAAGCTACGAGAGACCTGTAAGGGCGTAATGCCTGGTATGACACACTGGGGTTGCAGTAGTTGTACGAAAAATAATAAACTCTAAAATGTCGTATTTTCTTGTAACCTTAATCACATCACAATTATAATCAACAAGGTCATTTTCCTCTGATCAAAATAAGTGATTACTCAAATACCGCAATGCTTCTAAGTTAAATGGTTCGTTCCGTCTTTTTCATGTGTCATTTTTTGTCGCTTCGATGAGCAACAGTATACCAAGGCACCTTTGCATGCGTGCCATGAGTCACTGCGTCTATTTCTGCGAATGAGTAAAACAATATTTTTCTAAATCGAGATTCGTAGGCCTTTGAGGAATAATTTCCTGTCTTTAAAGAGTCAGGTGCCTCCGACAATTTTTTCTTGTTTCCTGTTTTTCAATACTTAACCGATTGCAGTTAATGGAAGTGTCAAAAAATCTTTGTCTGCAGCGACCTAGTTTTAATGAAGCTGTTAATTGTGAACCGGTCGTGGCATTAGACTGAGGAACATTACGTAGGCATAGTAAACCTAAATTTGTTTATGCGGGTGCATATTGAGGCGTGCATTCGAGTGTAGGGTGGATAAGCGAGGATACGGTAGATGTGTAAAGGTTATATAGAATAAAAGGACTGAGCTATCGCACAAAATCGTACACGATCTAAGATGAAACGGTTCCACTTAATTTTGTACGTGAAACAGGTAGTGTGACGATTCTGATGTTGTATTAAAAAGCCAAGCTAGAGAGAGACCAGTAGACGTGAAAAGCTGCGTTCGGAAGACGTTAAAAGGCGATCTAAAGTGAAACATGGTGGTTACAAAAGAGAGGACTGGTCAGGACGTTCATTGGCGATTTTATTCGGAGCTAAGAGATACGTGCACTGGCTCTACATATGAAAATGTCTGTGCTATGCCGTAGTTGCACGAAAATTATTAATCCAAAAATCACATATTTTCTAGTAACACAAATCACATCGCTATTACAATCAACCATCAAAACAAATGATTTACTCAAGTAACGCAATGGTTAAAGTTAAACAGTTTGTTCCGCCTTTATCAAGTGTGTATTTGTGTCTCTGCGATGAATGAAAGTGTATCAAGGTACATTTGCATGTCTGCCATGAGTCACTGCTGCGTCTATTTCTGAAGCTTAGCTAAACAATTGTGTTCTGTAGCTGACTTTGTACGACTTTCCAGAGTCATTTCCTGTTCTTTATAAGGCATGCGCCTCCGATTATTTTGACCTGATCCTATTCAAAGAAATAATGTACTGTGCAGAAAACAATGTGCTTCAAAATACGTTTGCGTTTGTAGTTAAGGAGAGAAACGAAAAAGCGTTTGCCTGCAGCTACCTAGTTTTAAGAAAGTTGGTAACTGTCAACCAGTCTTGTCATCTGAACGCGGGAGACTTACAAAGCCAGTGTATATTTAACTGTCGTGGTTTTCCCATATAGGTTCTTGCGAATCATGAAGGGTCTAGACGTATGCTTTTTTGACAGCCCTGTACTTTGACGTTCTACAGGGTACGGGAAACTATGCGTTAAAATGCCACAGAATAACTTCTAATTCCGCAATGCTTCTAAGTTTAATAGTTTGTCCGGTCTTTATCAAGTGTCTGTTTTTGTCTCTGCGATGAACAAAATTGTATCAAGGTACATTTGCATGTCTGCCATAAGTCACTGCTGCGTCTATTTCTGTTGCTGGGCTAAACAATTGTGTTCTGTAGCTGACTTTATACGACTTTCCAGAGTCATTTCCTGTTCTTTATCAGTCATGAGCCTCCGATTATTTGACTTCAATCTGTTTAAATCTGTGCAGAAAATAATGTGCTTTCAAATACATTAGCGTTTGTAGTTAAGGAGAGACTTGAAAAGACGGTTGCCTGCAGCTACCTAGTTTTGAGAAAATCGTTAATTGTGAACCAGTCATGACATCAGAGAGCGAGAGTCTTACATAGGCAGTGTATATTAATAGTGCGTGGTTACGGGTGGTACAACGTAAAAAATCCTTGGCTACCAGATTCGATTTCAGGCAAAGTAAAGTACAAAGATATATACTGGGACTTGCATTTAGGTGGAGGGAATATAAGCGAGGCTACGATAGACGTGTACAACCTGTACAGAGCAAAAAGCTGAGCTTCCGCAGACGACCCTACGCCATATAAGATAAAACCTGCCTTGACAGCATATGTAGTAAAATGGCTGGGCTACATTGGAGCTTCATAGGCGATGTTTTAAAAACCCTGCGTAGCCCAAACTTCACTGTATTAACCAACCACACAAATCATGATCTTGGCGTTAAATGCAAGTGACCACAATGTTTCTAAACCAAACACTTTGTTCCTAATCTATCAACATTTTATGATCTCGATAAACAAAAGGTGTATAGAAAATACATCCGCATCCCTTTCACTGATTTTTGAAAGTCATTCTTAAAAATCACAAGATTCCCATATAGGTTCTTGCGAAACATGAAGGGTCTTGACGTATGTTTTTGTTTCAGCCCTTTACTTTGATGTTCTACAGGGTACTGGAAACCATGTGTTAAAATGCCACAGAATCATTTCTTTAATACGCAAACGGTTTGTGTTCGCAAGGTTGTTGGTAAAAGTGCGTTAATTTGTGAGGTGTCGGAAAAGATTTGTAATAAAGCAACTGGGCTAGGAAAGGCGCGCACTCAAGATCATATATAAACATCGTCTTTTCTAGTAACTCAAATCACATCGCAATTACAATCAACAAGTTCATTTTCCTCTGATCAAAATACGTGGTTCCTTAAATACCGCAATGCTTACAAGTTAAATGGTTCGTTGCGACTTCATCAAGTGTCTGTTTTTGTCTCTGCTATGAACAAAATTGTATCAAGGTACATTTGCATGTCTGCCATAAGTCGCTGTTGCGTATATTTCTGTAGCTTCGCTAAACAATTGTGTTCTGTAGCTTACTTTGTACGACTTTCCAGAGTCATTTCCTGTTCTTTTTAAGTCATACGCCTACGATTATTTTGACCTGATCCTATTCAAAGAAATAATGTACTTTGTAGAAAATAATGTGCTTTCAAATACATTAGCGTTTGTAGTTGAGGAGAGAATCGAAAAAGCGTTTGCCTGCAGCTACCTAGTTTTAAGAACGTCGTTAATTGTGAACCAGTCATGACATCAGAGCGCGGGAGACTTGCACAGGCAGTGTATATTAATAATGCGTGGTTGCGGGTGGTACAGCGTAAAAAATCTTTGGCTATCAGATTCGACTTCAGGCGAAGTAAAGTATAAAGAAGGATACTGGGACTTGTATTTGGGTGTAGGGAATATAAACGAGGCTACGATAGTCGTGTACAACCTGAAAGCTGAGCTACCGCAGATTCGCAGAAGACCGTATGCGATATAAGATAAAACGCGAGAAACCAGAAGACGTCAATAAACTGTTGATTAAATACATGGCTGAGGTAGACATGCGTTGTCAACTTATGCAGTAAAATGGCGGGCTATGTTGAAGCTTTATGGGCGAACCTACAAAAAAATACTTGCTGAAAATGTGAGTAACCGATGGGAATAATTTTTCATAGTTCGAAAATTTGTGTGTGGAAAACGTCGTGAGGCGATGCTGATGTTGAAGAATTGTGTTCCATAGAATACTTTGTATGCGTTATTTAATTGTGTAGCGAAAATTTCTTTGAGAATGCAACAGCATATTTGGACTAAGTTAGCCTACATTGAAGAACAGTAAAATAGCGGGGCTTCGTTGGAGCTTTATTGGCGATGTTATGACAAAATGCGACTTACTGGAGACATGCCTGGACTATAGAACTGAGTTTTCATACTTCGAAAATTAATGCATGCAGAAGAAAGAAGTCAGTTATTTGACATGCAGCGCTGTTGTTTGAAATTTTGTTTCACATCTTCCTGTGAACCAGATTTCATCGAAGTAACAAACCACAGAAACTATTTAAATGCGATTGTTGCAAAAGCGAATTTTGCCAAATTTAACAGATTTTTCGCATTTATAAAGGATGAAGCAGCGATAAATAATTATGTACTGTTGCGGATTTCGTATGTACGCCTCTTATTTCGGCAATTTTTCCTGTTTAAAGTGTCATCCTCGTAATGGTTGTATCCATGTAAAAAGCCGATTTGTTCGTTTGTTGTTAAATCAAAGCTCTTCGGTAAGATTCTGTTCTCTCGAATAATTCTCTTTAGTTAGATGTGTGCTTTTGTGTCACACAATGTAGCTCACTTTGAGCGTTTTCTGTTTTATATTACATATTGATTTATTGTTATTTGTAAGTCATAATGAAAAAGACATGCAAAATGTGCTTCATTTTTGACTCGATGCCACTTGCTAATGCAGTATGAAGAAAGTTGAAAGTCTGAGTGTCCGACAGCAGTCGATCAGCATGTAGAAGCTTGAAGATGTTTTGGTGTTTTCNAAGAAAGTTGAAAGTCTGAGTGTCCGACAGCAGTCGATCAGCATGTAGAAGCTTGAAGATGTTTTGGTGTTTTCAAAAAAAGTTATACCCCTATTTTTGAAAAACGTCCAAGACGAATTTTGCAAGGAAGCGAACGATAATTATTATTACAGAAGCGCTTATATTAATGGGGGGGATCATCTGGGCTGAGATTAAAATCATGTAGCCAGTGCAAAATGCGACAAACTTCTTAGATACGGGTTGAGGGAATAGAAAGCTACAGTGAAAATATACTTCATATCAATAGTTGGTGGTTTTGCGAAACGTCACCAGGTATCTATAAGCACTGTGATAGGTCTGAATTCACTAGTAAGTTAGTTAAAATCGGACAGAAGATGTTAATTTACTGTGGGCATGCAATAAAAGTGAGGAAAAAACAAACAAGAATAGCAAAAAACATGATTTAACAGAGATGAACTAGAGACATGCAACATACATTAGTTTTATGAAATCAAGTTATAGCGAAGTCTGTTGGATCGATTTTCTTGGTGTGGAGCGGGGCTTGAAAAACTCAATCAATGACCTTTTCATGAAACCCTAACAAGTGTACAACAAAGAAAATAAAATTTGTGAAAAATAAAAAAGGTAGCAACCCGACAAAATTGGCAGTTGGGTCAGTTCGAGTGAACAGTCTAAGTTGGACCTTACTTTCTTTATTTCCTTTGCACAGTTTAGATAACAACAGCATTTCGAACTAAAACTTGCATATAAAGACTATCAAGATGTCTTTAAAACGAACAATGAAAAGGTGAGTGACGCATTGATCATTATTAACACTTAGTTACAACTACCGCATTATGTAACCAAGCTTTCGGAAGTCGGTGGTTCAAATCACGGGCGTCGGCACGTAGGAACAAGAGGGGGTACTCACCCCCATGGAATTCGAAATTTTATTTTTAAAATTACAAATGTTCTGTCAAACAATCCCATCAATTAAAAAGTATCAGTTCGAAGACAAGAAGGAAATGCCTAAATATTTGCTTTATACCAAAATCCGTCTGTGTGTATGTATTAAGATTTGCCCCCACTTTGAACATTTTTATGTCGGTGCCATAACCAAAATGTGCTGATTTTGCGACCTGGGTAACTTGTTCATAACACCGCTGTTGCGCTGCCTTTATTTGCTAGGGGGCGTGACTCTGTGCGCCCAGGCAGCACAGCAGGGGTGATCGCTTATATTCCCAGAACGGTTCTAAACGCGCTCTTCCTTGCGGTCAAGAACTCCAAAGTACCAGAGGCCAAAGAATGAACGATTTATTCGGGCGAAACAGTCAGGTGGTGGCACACGAGAGCAGGTCAAATCACAGCAGTTTATACCAAATTGAAGGCAAGAGCGGTTTCTGAAAACGGGCACGTATTAGTATAAATACAGGGACGAAATACAACATGGGGAAATTCACTCTCACCGAACTATTATAGGACCAAAGTCACAAATTAGCTGGAAGCGATCGGGCGGATTAACAATTCTGCAAAACGGCATCAATATAAATACCAGTTGACCACATTAACAAGGGCATTCATACATTACAGGACAATGTCTTACCGGATTAGATACACGTTGTCCGGAAACGACGCAGCAGTAGTTCACAGTCGATTTCACTGTTAACACGAAAAAGTTCCAATAACTAGCAATCCACATGACTTTATGGCGAATAACACACAGGTGCTTACCGGTACAAAAATGCACAGCTCAAAAGTCGGGCAGCAGTCCAATATACTATTCAGTGTAGTACTACTGTACACTTAATCGCTTAAACACAAAAAACAAGCCTAAACGGTTACTTCAGGTAAAGCATGCTGCCTCTACAACTTCCAGTCACTATTGTACA
>QXVZ01001956.1:0-11935 GCA_008931825.1 Phallusia fumigata
CTGTTTTAAATGCAATTTGTTTGATGCTTTCAATTTATGCCTGCATGTGTACTTTGTGAAATACCCATTAAAATGTTTTTTTTGTCAGATAAGTATAAGAATTAGTAATCTGCCTGTCATCAATAGTTTGTATATATTACCATTTTTTCGATTATGTAACTTATGCCAGAACCAAAGCCACAGGCTTTAGGACTGACTTAATCAAAATATTTGCTATGGATATGTGCACCGCATACAAGCTGTTTGGCAGTTGTGTTTTTATGAATTTTCTTCTTTAGGGGGTTGTTTTATTCATTTGACCAAAGTCCCCCAGCAGTAACCTCATTATTTGAACAAGTTATAGAACATGCGGGTGTGGTGCGGCGATTGCAGTAATTTACTATCTATTCAAGCAGTTATCCTACTAGCCCCCTAAATGTCTGAATTCATAAAACTATGACAGTTTGTAGTAACCAAATTGTGTAAAATTGATCAAAAATATCTGTTACCGTTCTTGATGCATATTTATGGTACTCTACAATTTTTGGTGTGTATCTCGAAAAATACATAATGTACAACTTAACAATGGGGGCACATTCTGCCCTTGGAAAACAATCATGCCCAATAATGCAGTAAATATTGAGTCATAGTGTAAGTGGAATTGCAATCATGTGAATGCCACCATTCTAGTTGATAACTAATGGCAATTGCCTGCTAATAGCTATTTGTAGATGTTAAAATCTTTTTTGAATAAAATAGGTGAAATGGCTTCTCCAATGCTTCATGATATTGATAAATCACTGTCTATGTCAAAATACGAGGAATATGAGATGAGGCCAATCAAACCTCTCAACACTGACTTGCAACTTAAAATGTATGGAGCAACATCAACAGCTAGTCCACATGCTTCCACCAAATCTCGACCACCTCCACTGAAGAAAAACAGTGGAATCACATCCAAGCATGCTGTTACTGGCTTGAGGAAAAGGTGGGTTAAAGAAAAACAAGTGTTTAAACAATGCAATTTGCTGGACACTATTTTTTTACACACAACTAGGGATGTTCAAAGTAGAATAACTGGCTATTCTAGAATAGTTGTTTCAAATCTAGAATATCGAATCCAAGCCTTATATTAATTTTGACAGAATGACACACAGAATTGCAAGCAACAAAACAGCAATAAAGGCTATTTATTTAACTTTTAGAAATACCCCATGCCTTCTATTACATCTGCTTTAACCCAAAGATGATGTTCCTTTAAAAGTTTTTTTGCGATTTTCAACACTGACCTCACCACAAACGTACAACTTAAACGAGTTGCCTGATCAACGAAACATCAAAATTTTTGCTGATGCTGCGGAAAATTCAACCTCGTTGCATTACTCCCGTTACTTGTGCCTTAGTACATGTGGAACGCATCAGCCACGTCTGTGAATGCCACTCGCCTTAACATAAAGTGCAGACGTACTGTGCACACTCGTATACATGCTGCTTTGGACAAAATAATATCGGTTCCAATTACCCGATATAAACAGCAAATACGATATTCTACTTTGAACATCCCTGCACATAACCCAGAGTGTCTAATTCTTTAGTAACTAGTAGTTCTGTGAATCTGAAAAAAGTTAAACTTCTTACAACACAAANCATGCTTCCACCAAATCTCGACCACCTCCACTGAAGAAAAACAGTGGAATCACATCCAAGCATGCTGTTACTGGCTTGAGGAAAAGGTGGGTTAAAGAAAAACAAGTGTTTAAACAATGCAATTTGCTGGACACTATTTTTTTACACACAACTAGGGATGTTCAAAGTAGAATAACTGGCTATTCTACAATAGTTGTTTCAAATCTAGAATATCGAATCCAAGCCTTATATTAATTTTGACAGAATGACACACAGAATTGCAAGCAACAAAACAGCAATAAAGGCTATTTATTTAACTTTTAGAAATACCCCATGCCTTCTATTACATCTGCTTTAACCCAAAGATGATGTTCCTTTAAAAGTTTTTTTGCGATTTTCAACACTGACCTCACCACAAACGTACAACTTAAACGAGTTGCCTGATCAACGACACATCAAAATTTTTGCTGATGCTGCGGAAAATTCAACCTCGTTGCATTACTCCCGTTACTTGTGCCTTAGTACATGTGGAACGCATCAGCCACGTCTGTGAATGCCACTCGCCTTAACATAAAGTGCAGACGTACTGTGCACACTCGTATACATGCTGCTTTGGACAAAATAATATCGGTTCCAATTACCCGATATAAACAGCAAATACGATATTCTACTTTGAACATCCCTGCACATAACCCAGAGTGTCTAATTCTTTAGTAACTAGTAGTTCTGTGAATCTGAAAAAAGTTAAACTTCTTACAACACAAAATAACACCTACTTCTGAGATTGTGTGTTTGTTTTTGCTATATCTAGGTCAAACATTTGTTACCAGAATGTAGGATAGTTTGGTAATTGGCTTGTGTCAATGGTTTTGANTGGTAATTGGCTTGTGTCAGTGGTTTTGAACATTTTTACAAACAAATAATAAACAAAATATTTTTAGTACTTCTGTAAACAAAGAAGCAGTGACCCCAATGCCCAGAACGTCGATGAAAAAGCAAAGCAATGTCACCATGAAAAAAACAGCAGTTCCAATGAAAAAAGAACTTTCTAAAGGTCTGTATAACATATATACATACTTTTGGCATTAGACAGTTATACATTTATCCCATGTTTATAAATTAGTTTCAAAACCGTCATCACCCCATCGCAAGCGACAACAATATTCAGCATCGAACAGAGAACCAGCCAACAGAAATATCACAACTAAGCGAAAGAAAACATCAGAAATACCAGGTTAGGTTTCATTTTTCGCAGATTATGGTCAACGACAAGCAACAAAATCTTAAGTGATCAAGCACTACCTTGGTTCAACAATACTGACTATTACCTTGAAATACCATAACACCGGCAAAAAGTGTGCACGTTGCAGTGAATTAAACAAGGCATTGCTTATCATATGAGAAATTTTGTATTTGGCTAAATTTTTTGTTGGATCTCACCCAATAATAAACAAAATGCTATGCTTGGTAGATCGTGTAACAAGACATGAGGATGTGGTTGAGGAACATGAAGATGGGACCACAAGCAACAGGTAAATATCATGCAGTTGTGCAATAAAATGTAGTTGCTCAGGCACTACTGCTAGTTTGACTTTAGATTAAGAGGTTTTGGCCTTCGTGTTGTTCTCATTTTGCTATTCATTTACAGGCCCTATACCATCGGAAAACATCGCCATATTGGAGCAGGAGAACAAATTAACGCAAATGAACTTCCGTCATATACATTCTCATTTCCCACCGATGTAAAACATGTTTTGGCTGCCACTAAAATTCAGGTACGAATTTGAAATTTTATTTGAGGTGTGAAAGGACTGAGTTAAGTCTATGAGCACTTTCAGCACAGAAAATGATTCCTTACAATGTAAAATCTGCAAACATTTAGTTAAAACTTCTTATTAACCATGCTTGTTTGGAAAAAAAGTTCAATTATTATCATTTAATATGGAAAATCATGAATTTCGATCTAGTGAAGAGTTCAGAACTCACCTTAAAATTTTGCAGCCCAAATTATATTTTTATTTTTTAAAAAAAGGGGGGGGGGGGGTTTGTTGTGTAATGAAGATAAACATTTTTGTATTGTATACATGCCATTGAGTAATAATAAATTTCATTGCAGGCTGTATGGAGAGGTTTTGTTGCAAGATGGAAGAATCCCAAAGTTGTTCAAATCAGACATGAACTGCGATGTCGTAGGTCTGAGCAGTATATCAGGTGAATTACTAAACAGTAACATGTTTTAGATATAACACATAATCTTGTTTATCATTTAGTTTTGGTGTTTTTTAGCCTGTTGTGCCATGAACTACAAATGCTTAAAGAGAAGCAAGAGGCAGAAAAACGGATGAGGGAATTACAAACTGAAGCAATTCGCTTTATGTGGGCACAGGTGTGTGGAAGACGTTTTAGACTACGGAGATAAAGAGTGGGCCATGACAATTCAATTTTTTCTTAGTTTAGTATTAAGCATAGTCGGCTTACTGTGGGTTATATACATGCAACAACATAAAATGTAACTTTAATTTCATTGGTACGTTTCGCCCAACACTTAACCAAGCATCAAACTATACTTGACATTGGTACTTTGGTCTTACTTGTAGTCCATTGTGTACATATTTTAAGTCTAATTTGATTGGGGCAGAAACATATAATCATACAATAGCAAAGAACAGACCAAAAAAGCTAAAATGGCAGATTGGTTTGAAACACACTGCAGTCACCATGGAAATTGTTTTGCATTTGTGCAGATACGACAGTTACAACAAGATGAGAGAACTGGGTCGGCTGGAGATAAGGTGAAATGCCAAACTTGCAAGTCTTTCCATCCCAGGCGACAACCATGTGATAAAAGGTTTGCTTTAAAAAACTTTTGGGCTTTGTGCTTTTGTTTAGCTATTCTGTACTTTAAAATACAGATCTGCAAGGTCCCCTCGTCGATCACCGAAATCTTCCTCTCCAAGAAGTGGGCACAAAATTAAACAATTCAAGATGTCGCCCAAAATACAATCCAGGTAGAATATGAACTTGACTCAGGCCACAGTTAACTTCCTCTGCTATTTTAGATCATTGAAATTTGTAAATAAAGCGATACCATGATTCAGTTTGGCTTAGTCAGGTCACTGCTAACCATGGTTGTGATGACGTGAATCAAAGACTCATATCAAGTCAATAGAAGTTATGAGTTTATACTACTTGACTTAGTCTGAGCCACCACTTAAAAAATTCAGTTTGGCTTAAGTTACAAAATCATGAACTTCATGGTGCAGAGGTGGATTTTGAACTACCAGCTGATTTTGAACTAATCTACAGATTTTACAGAAACTAATCAGTTTTTGTACCATAAGCAAAGTAATTATTACTGCTGAATTGTCAATCAGAAAAAAGGTGGGTTTATATTCAAATCAGTTAATGGATTTGACATGACTCCAGACATGTCATTCCAAAAACACAACTTAACTCCAGTCACCAATTCGCAAGACTCAGCAGTTTGTGTTGGTATAGTCATTAGTTGCTGCATGTGAATGCAATACACACCTGTAAATCTTTGACATTAGCAGATAATAATGTCGTCTTTACAGAATTGCTTCAGGACAGAGAAATCATAACTAGATTAACTTTCTGAACTTAGTTTGATTTTGAATATTGGTTTGAGGCACTTAACTTACTTGTGTATTTTTTTAGATTGGGTGATTCTGAATCAATGATAAGTTCAACTTGTGGCGGTGACACACTTGTTGAGTTTCCAACAACATCCACTCAAACAGTAAGTTCAAAATAACCTTGGTGCTTTTTTAGCTTGAAAAACTCTCTTTCGAGTCTCAAGCCAGAAAGTGTATGTTTGCTTCTAGTAGTTACACAAGTTTTCGTATTGACTTCCAATTCAGGTCGTTCCCAAAAGATTTTCTACAGCAAAGCAAAGTTAGAAAAAATCTATCCTTTCATGAGGCATAACCCCAGCTTTATGTGGCTAGATTGTAAATGAACCAAACCACCCAATCCTCCAGATTAGGCATTGTCATTTTTAGGCTTGGTGCTCAACCAACAGCTGCTTTGTATCACAAAAATTTATGTTTACCCAGATCTAAGTTATGACATGAAAGGGGTCGTAATTTAAAAACAGACAAAACACTATTTTGTTTGATTTAGTTTATGTTGATTAAAAACAAGCAAGTTGAAAAAAATGTATAATTGCTGTATTATCTAAAGAAAAAAGCTGATGCATCGTGGAGAGATGATGTTGATGCAAATATTTTCCATGCCAACGTGGAGGAGACAGTTGCAACAGCTTCAGTGTTACAAGAAAAGTTTGTTGAAGACACTGATGAAGGAAGAGGGTCACTAACAACTGACGCTGAAGGGTAAGTTAAAGTATAATTACATTGTTGTTAAAATTGCTATTGTAGTTTACGGTAGCAATAGAGGCCAAACCAAACACGCAACTGAGGAGCCATGGTTTTTATACTCTGGAAGGAAAAATATAAACTATTGGACATCTCAAATATATATGTACATATACTCTGAACAAATATAGTTTTTCACAACATACAGTATTGCTTAAAACAACATATGCAACTACACTGGGTATTGCCATTAGATGTTCAGTGCCATAACAAGCACTTGTAGTTTCGGATAATTTCCTGTTCGGATATTGAACTATATGGTATTTTTTTACTTCTTAATCAGAATCCAAACTAGTGACAATGATACAAAACATCAAAAGGATGATCAGGAATTGAAATCAACTGTAGAACAACTTCAGCAACAGGTTTGTAAAAAAACTCAAATGCAAAACTATAAGGTTGGTTGTCAGTAGCTTGGTAAACACTAAGCCTTAGTGGTTGCCTCATAGCTCCCTCTGGTGGTTCAACATTTAAACAATTTCAAAATGGGATAAAATTTATTGGGATTGACCCTATGGTCACAGCAGTTACCCCGCTAGCCATGAAATGGGTAAAATTATTAAACCATGTTCGAGTTAAACAATATGGTTTAAGCAAGCCTTCTAGTTTTTGAATTTTGTTGTTTAGGTTCTTCAGCTTCAGTGTGCCCTACTCAGTTTTTCCGACAAGTTAGTAAACGAAGAACCCACTGAAAACATGGAAACAAATAATACCAACATATTTGTTCCAGCTATACAGGTAATAAAAAACGTCAATAAATATCCCAAAATAGTGTTTCTTGGAGTTACCCAAACTACATTCGTACAAAAAAGGACATTACAGTATCTATGATTAGTGGCATATTTAGGTGGGGAATGCTTTTTTTTGGGGGGGGGGTCTTGTACACAGCTGTGTAATGTTGTTGTTGTCTTAACTTTGGGTGCCTTTTTTCTTCTGTCTGGTTTGTGTTATCATACATTGTTAGCTCACAATGATTGAAATGTATCAATTAAATTGCAGTAAAACACACAACTAGTAGAATTATTAAAGCTTTTTGTTCTGCACTAATGGTCAGCAAATGGCATAGATATGATCTGTGCCAAATGTGATGATATTTCCTGCTAACACAGAATCTAGAGACATCAATAGAAGATGAAGGTGATGAGGCTGACACAGAAGTTCAGTCTCAAGAATTCTCGGACATTCGTGTTGAATCAGCGTCACCTGACATGAGGAAGCTTGTAAAGATCGAAGACGAGGAAATCTTAAGTGCACGAGATGACACACCCAAAATTTCATTGCAGGTTATTTCTGTCAGGTTTATTTTAATTGTGTTGTTCCTACTGTGCTCAGATACTACATATATTATGCCATAAATTTCGTTTGCATAAAATGAGCAGTATTTGATAGGGATGTTCCAAGTAGAATGTTGAATCCTAAGGAATCAAATGCGAGCAGATTCAATTCCAAATTTGCCGTTTATATCGGGTAATTGGAACCGATATTATTTCATCAAAAACAGGGTATAAATGAGTGTGCACAATTCGTCTGCCTTTTGTGTGAATGCGATTGAAATTCACCGATGCAACAGCACCAATACACCACCGCTTGTTTCCTTGTTGTTAGCAAATGCTAAGCTGTGCGAGTTCAACGTAACAGTTTATATAAGACTTGGATTCGATATTCTGGATTCGAAACAACTGTTTTAGAATAGCGAGCTATTCTGCTTTGAACATCTCTATTTGAGTACAACTAAGTAGAATTCAAAAGGACACATGTAAGCTTTATATTGAACAAATATTCAGCTTCATTATTGTGTTTCAATAAGAAGATACAAGCCATTACCTGTGTGTAAAACATTTTCTATGTTTCAACAAACGCTGTTGTTTTTATTGTCAAGAATCTTCTTATTAGGACTATTTTGAACTATGAATTGTTAACCTAATTGTGTTTTGTTCAGGCAATTCTAACTGCACTCGATTCAGCACTACTAGAGCAAGAACTTTGGTCCGTGTGTGAGCAGGCATGTATGACACTGAAGAAGAAAAAGCAAACAATAAAGTAAATACATTTGTTTATTGTCACCACAAGATTAAACCCTTGTGCCAAAAGTCTAGTCAGTAGAACAGAGATTTCAAGAAAGTCTAGTAGACAATAGGATTTAAATCAACTTCTGTTTGTTTCACCGAGTAAGGGTGTTAGTTAAAAGATAATAAACCAACAAACCAATTTGGTAACAAATTGAGGTTGTTTTGTTGAATGCAATCATTTTCTGTGGTTGAAGTTTGTTAAGGGATATTTTTTATTATGGCGCTAGCCATACTAAGTCCATATGCATGTGACTTGACTACAAATCAAAATGCACACCAAAAATTTACCAATTCTATAGCTTCTGTCTAGTTGNGTAGTCGGTTTGCAAAAATGGCTTTGTTCTACCTTGGGCTATGTTATTGCAGGTGACAGAAAGACAACTGTCACCGAAACCTCTGCATGATTTGACACCACATGAAAAATTGATGAGGGAGGTAAAAAATGGAGCTAGCCTGAAAACATCTCCGAAACCAAAACTTTACACAATCCGAGACATGTTCGAAGAGGATCCTACTTTACTGCAAAAACTTAACATTTTACCGGGACAAAGAAGAAAAAATGTCAAGGTATTGTTTTGTTTTTGTAGCTGTTGAAAGGGGTTAAATTAATCTAGAACTAATACAAGAGCTAAAGCATGACATGAAGCAATTAGTGTCGAGGCTGGTCTAAACAAATCTCTTGTCTTTTTCTGAGCAAGTAACTTGAGCAACATTAGTTCAACTCCATCCAACCTGGTTCTGAGCCAAAATCCCCAACAGGTTAAATAAATTGAGCAAACATTCAACAACAAAACTATGGAACTTTAGCTTAATTTTAAAAATGTTAAAAGAACATTGATATACTGCTCTGCATATTTTCTAGCGGTCATTCTTCAGTTTTTGGGAATTTCTTGCATTGTATATGTGTTACATCACAAAGAGTTGAGCACAATAGATCACCGTTAATTCCTAAAGGTCCATTTGGCCTACTATTTTTACTAAGTTTGTATTTCCTGTGAATTCCAACCTTGTCTTGTCAGCACAGCAATTATAATTTCTCTAGTCTTTTGCAACAGGCTTTACAGGTTGCATTGCGCCGACAACAACCCAGTGATCCAAAATCTCCTCCCAAATCTGGGATCCCGACCCCCCCAAGAGCTTTGCGAGCTGAAATAAGGAACAACCCTACCTCGAATTCTTCCGATGTTTCTAATGCCAATGACAATTGCAGTGTTATATTAAGATGGTATCCTTCACATGTTTATGACAAACAGGGCAACGAAATGCAAAAAGGAGCAATTGTTGGTTACAGGTGAAAAGTGATGATTGATAAAATGTTTGGTAGATGCAATATTATATCCTGTTTTTTTTGTTTTTCTTCAAACATTTGTCTTTTTGGTAGGGATGTTCAAAGTAGAATATCAAATCCAAATTTGCCATTTATATCAGGTAATTGGAACCACTATTTTTTCGAAACGCCTGTGTAAATGCCTCTTTGTAAACATGTGTGGGCACAGTTGTCTGTCCCTTGTGTTGATGCGAGTGGCAATCACAGACGCAACAGCACCAATGTAAAGTTAATGCTTAGCAGCGTGTTTAGCGTCATAATAAATAATACAAAGAACAAGTAACAGAAGTATCACCATGAAGTTAAATTTTAAATTCCGCAGCATCAGCAAAATTTCAGATGCGTCCAGTAACCATGAAACTTGTTTATTTGTATGTTTGTGGTGGCATCAGGGCGGAATGCAATTACTGCTTTACACCCCTTTTACTTACAAATGTTTTTTCCAACTATAGAATGTTAAAAAGATGGGGTACTTTAAAAATTATTAAACAGACCTTAACTCTTGTTTTGTTACTTGAAATTATACATGCCTTTCTGGCATATTATATATTCCATTCTGCCAAGTTAATATAAGACTTGGATTCGATATTCTGGATTTGAAACAAATATTCTAAAAGAACCAACTATTCTACTTTAAACATTCCTAGTTTCCGGTCATAATGCTCAGTAAAGTGTGATCTGTTGTATTCGAACCCTTTCTGTTTTCCTGAAAATTTTTTGGTATTAACATGCATGTTGCCAATTGTTTGTAGGATTTATGTAAATGGGCAACCGAAGGGAATGGTTGCCGGTACCAAAACCAGGGCGCTCCTCGACGGTTTACATCGCTCTTGTGAATATAAGATCCACGTACATGCTGTGGCAGCATTGGGAGAATCTGATCCATCTAATGTTGTGATTGTTTACATCACACAACATGTATTTTCATTTCAACGAGGCGAAGGTACTACTCTCTACTAATACCAAATATCTTGTTTTTTGGATCAAAGAAACTTGTGTTTAAATTAGTGAAGCAGTACAATACTAGATGAGCAACACCTGGGTTGGTTATGCTTCAACAGAAATAATGGATGTGCTGGCTGTTGCATAAAAATTTAATAATCACTATTTTTTCGTTTGATTTTGGTCTTCTCTGATTTGAAGCAATTGTAGATGCTCCAAAATCAGAGAAGATAGAACATCTTACCACATGTCCTTTCTATTTGGTATTCAGTCAAGCCTGTACGCCATAATTTTTACAGAGTGTGAGACACTATTGTTGATCAGTGTGAACACTTTCAACCTGATCATGTGCTCTCATTCACATTTATAGTTGTTTTCTCACAAGTTCTTGCAAAATAAAATAAGTAGTATTGTAAATAAATTGTTCTAAAGAAACATATTGATAACAATTCTATGAGTTTTACATTTTTGGATTCAGCAGACAATGTAAACCACACATTTAGCTAGTCTCATACCAATTTATATTGATTTTGCCCATAATATTTATGTTGCTTTTTGCTTGTCAACTTGTAACACCGGACTGTGCGCTGGGATCTTCTTAAATAAATAATTTGTAAAGTTGTCCAAAGCATTTTGTTGGACTTATTATTAATACTTTGTAGGCTAACATAAAATTGCATGTGTTGTATTGCACATCTTTTTTTGTTCCGTTTTGGCTTGGTTAACTTTATTCTCAACTTTTTTCTTTAATTAATAGTTTCAAGTAGTCTACATGATCAAGAAGAAGGTACAAGTAAATTACCCCCACAAGAAGAAGCAGAAACTAAAAATGAAACCAAGAACACCTTGATTGCATCCCAACCCATCAATCCAGTTTCAAGTAAGAAAAATAGTTTTTTAGGGTTAGGTTCAGTTGAACAAAGTAGTTAGGTAAATTTTACAAATTGTCGNGAAAGTGGATAGATCCCAGCTAATGTTCTTTCTGATATGACTCTAATTGAGTTTTTGTGGATTTAACTCACGTCAAGATAGGTCATTTTTTATCACTGAGTCAATATCTTGAATAAAAACATACCTGAGAGCTTGTACACATCAAATAGACTGTAATGCAAACAACCGCAGTTGTCATGGTCAGTGCATAATGTTTAATTAAGCTAATCTTCCAGTACGTCTTTCGTGTTTATTGAATCAATAAATTTTTGACAAATAGGGTCCGACTTGAAACATTTCAACACTGCCCTGTTTTTCATTTATTCAGTAACGAAATCTCCAGGGACGGGCGACGACATTGTGGATCGCGTTCTACGGAGATACGGAATCCAGAAAAACATCCAACCGCCATCAACTACACCAACAGAAAGGTCCCTGGCGTCTCAAACGCAAAATGCCCTGCAACAAACGGCCAGTAGCAGCGTTTCCACAGACGACGAAGCTCTACATTCGTTTGTTTCTGATTCCAACAACAGCCATCCAAGCTCGGCGAGCAGCGCGGATAACATAACACCTCGCTCTAAAGCCTTGCTGGATCAGCTCAAGGATGAACTGCTTATGTAAAGCGTATGTATGTTTTGCGATTGAGATATTGGCCGAACATA
>QXVZ01001963.1:0-11513 GCA_008931825.1 Phallusia fumigata
ATGTGTCCCCTTCGTGGAAGGGGACCCATTTTTACGATTCTCAGCTTCTATGTACCTATACCTCTACTTAAACCGTCCTTCCCTTCTCCCCCTCGTCATCGACCCCTAACAAATATTGCGATTATCATACCAGTTTAATATTAACAGTTGGTGAGTCAGTGAATACGTATTTGTGAAAGTATTTGTGCATTTTCTGTCAACTGGGGTTAATGACACCGTCCACAATAAGTTTTGTGGAGAACACGACCATAAACCATCAGCGCAGATTGTAACAATTTCCAGATACGGTTTTCGAAGGCAAGTTAGCAAGCGGATTATAGTAAATGTGTCGCAATGTTTGCTAAACAAAGTAATGTTACGTTGAATCGAAGAAGGTTCTGCATCGCAATGCTCGCTAAGAAAAGGTGTTTGAGTCGTCCAACCCAGTCGTGTTGCCATTCACGCCGCTCGCTTCTCCAGCGAGATTTCCAACTTCTTCGCTCTAGTTATTCGCCCACCCCAATCGCAAAGCTGCGTCTGCTGCGTCTTTTAACCATTCTCTCCCTATATTTGTTTTTATCTATTTTCAACCGTGAAGTTTTTGCAGTCGTTTCATGTTTCTGTGTTGTTAGTGAAATGTTTCATTTAATTGATGACGATTTTATGGTCAGAGTACATAACTTGTTCAGCAACGTTAGGGGTTTATAACCGCCCCCAGTAAGGGTAACCCCCCCCCCTACCTGCACAATTTGCTGCTTGTTCTGATTTCTTTTTGATTTCTTTTCAGTTTCCAGATGTGTTTCTAAACATTAGAATATAAAAGAAAACTCGTGAGTTTTTTTCCCAGCTTACGCAATAAAGGTTGTATAACGAATTTCAAACACAAATAATTTCAAAGTTTAAACCTCTATTTGTAGACGGTTTTCTCTTTGCTCTTTGCCGGGTTGATGGCAAATTAAGCTGGGACAAATCCTTTGCTCTCTGTCGTGTATACAGTGACGAAGGCTGGAGTGACTTTACGCTTTGCATATTTCCTAAAAATACAAAATGCACAAACCACTGTAATGGCCGCCCACTCCAAGGACTACAACTTTTTGAAACCAAATTAGCGATGGTGGCAAACACACACAATGATGAATCAAGCTCGTAAGTTCTGTAACTGATAGGTGCTATTTGAGATTGAAAATAATGCCGTTACTACATTACAAGACACATTGCATTGTAACGATCATTGCACTCCTACACACAATACTGTGGCGAATATTATTTATTTACCTCCTCTTTCATTTTCACGTTTTATCAATTATGCATCTTTTGATTACCTTATGTTTACGCACCTATGTTCACATGTAATCTTTCACAATAATTTGTTATAGTTTTGTTTGTATTGTTGATTCCTATCCTTTCACTTAATTGTTGTCATCTTTAATTGTTTTTATGTTTCGTCACTTGTTTCTTTTGCTCATTTGCAATATAAATTCCTTTAACACATCGTGGACACTTATTTGTTGGGCACTATTTTTTAATGCTTTTCCGATGTTTATATTTTCGCCTCCCCTGTTGCTGGTTTTATTTTGACGATAGTTCATGCCTTGTTGCTTTTGGGGATATCTGGATGTGCCGTGTTTGTCGTTACGTGATTGGTCGATCCACGTGATCAGAACGTAAAACGAGTTTGCAAGAAAAGCATTCAGTCTTTCTCTGGGCGTCGTGCAAGTTACAACGTGTCGCGTTGTATCGTGTGTGTATTTGCCTTGCTCCTAATGCGATTTGTTGGTATTAGTGCAGGTTTTTTTTGCACTTTGTTTATTTTATTTAAACAAGACGCCCATTAGTGAAACCAGCTTGTGGTCTCTCTTTGGCTTTAGTGGTGAGCCGTTATTGCAGGGTTCGGGCCGTTTGCGAATTAGGAAGGCAGTTTTGGTAAAAGACAGAATTAGGCATAAGCGGTTAATTGGCATTTGACAACGCCACCGGAAAGATCTTTTTGCCAAATTCCCAAAGCTGCCGAAATTCCGCAACAATACCAATTACAGACGTTTTTATAGGTTTAGTTTATCATGCTACCTACATGAAATCGTCATTCAGAAAGGTGTTGATGAAATATAGCTATGCTTCTTTAACTTGTTTTTGCGGGTATTTCCGTTATGAGCTGACATGTTCATGTGGTGCTTTTGCACTTTACGTGTTTTGTTGTGATTGGCTGTTCGTTTGTGTGATTCGGACATGTTAACCAATCGCAAGAGCTTTGTAAACCGTTCACGCCCAAACATCCAGAGTTTAAATAACGAACCGTTGACGTCAATTCCCATAACAGCTGTAGCTCGGCAATAGCTAAGAGCGCTTTACATAGCGTAATGCCGTCTTAGCTTGAGGTAATTTATGTTTCTTTGAGATTTCCTAACCAAACTCTAATGCATTGTTTTCTTGTCTTGGTTTCTATTTGAATAAGGTAAAGCAACCTGAAGTGAAGTGCAAAATACCTGTGTGACTTCAATGACACATACAGAACCTCAGCTGCAGAATAAAGACTTGGTCGTTGATTTCATTAACCAGGGTACTGGCCTCGAGAGCATGTTTGTAAAACTACCTGATCCCAACTATATTGGCCCACACGTATTCTATAGGGGTGCCCTTTGGCGTGAATGGTGCAAAGACAGGTGTACGGCACAAGACTTTTACACCTTACCACCCAGGCAGGAATATATTGGCGGTGGGATACCTGCAAAAACGCACAATTTCGGTCGACGAGCCTTTTAATACACCTTTATCGCCACAAGTGTAACTATTTTATCGCATTAGTGACAAATCGACACTGCCCAACCACTATTCAGCAAGTATAAGGTACTTGTTCAAGTGTGTGAAATTTGATACTTCTGTCATACAACTTTCTTAGCGTATCAAACTTATTGTTGCTATATTTTAAACTTGAGATGATCTATTTCGAATGAGTTGAGTTGAGTTGAGTAGAATATTCAATACGTTATTGCTTAAACAGACTTACCACGATCGCGTAGTTGCAGTATATTGCAGAAACTCCACTAGCGGATACAACGTTACAAATTTTTTAGCAACGAAACTTAATACCTGCAAAGGTTTGTTAACGAACAGTTAGAACTTTTCTTAGGCAACAAATTAAATAGGAATTGTATTTATCTTTTTGCCGACGTGTCATATGATGCACATCATATGTTGCACAGCTTTTTTTCTTTCTGCGTATTACCTAATTAGGTTTTATTAGGGCCACAACAGGCCATTCAAATCAAACCCATGCGCTTGTTTGCTAGATACGTTTCCGTGATTCAAACATTATTTATGCGTCCAACTGTACTTATATACTTCACCGGAATCGAACAATGTTGAACACGTCACAATATGTAGGGTTTGTATGTAAAAAATTACAAAAAAATTACCGACGCCTTAGCGTTCCGTGCTTAATCGGTGAACGCGACAATCACGTTAACAGGTGAACAACAGAAAATGGGAGTCCCATAGAAAATACTGAACAAACGTTTTGTCCACTGGATTGCATCTTTAACAAAAGTCGTTGTCGTTTAACCATTGTAAAACATTGCAAACAGTTTTTTCTGCACATCGCATATCCGCCATGATTTTTGTCACAATGTTAGTGCACTGGCCACTGCCTTGATTGGTAACTTTATGAAAAAAAGGTCTGCCAGTAAACAGAAATAAATGTATTTGTTACGGAAACCTTTCAGAGTATTCTGACATAACTCACAGGAAATTACCGAAATGCAAAACCCGCAGATTTGTCGTAACATATCGTTGGAGTTTTTCTTAATCTTCAAGTCAGACTAACTTACAAACTCGCGTGTCTGGCTTTATACAAACTGCAAAAAGAAACTAAAGGCGAACACGACTTTGGTCAACAATTGTGGTTTGTTCGGAAATTTATGACCGAATATTAACGAAGAATGGAACTTACTTTATGTTGGGTTTACGACTTACTTTATGGTAAGCAGTTAGTATTTTATTAGCCCGCGCTTTAAACCGGCTGTTCTATGTATTTGGTTTGGGCATACACATCCCTGTAAACCTGACTGCGCCGGGCGCTTTTCTTGCAAGATGTTGTGATGACGCATCGTCCAGCAAAATGACGAAGAATTTTACGTTGTTATGAAACTCCTATTCACAAAGCTCGTCTGCTTTAACGACATTGTACGCTACGACATTGTCACTGTGCAAATTCCGTGTGTGTTTTATATGACCCTCGCAGCTGGTAATGTTTAACCCAAATCTTATAATATGTTGAAGTGTGTCGCAAGATTTACTTAAGTCTAGTCTAGTCTACTTTACGACTTTGTTTGCAAAGATCGGAACATGGGGTCTAGCAGTCCAGTCCAGTCCAGTCCAGTCTAGTCTGCTAGACTGTAACGTATTTGGTTTGAATTTTATTGTGACGTAATGCTTGAATCCAGTTTCATGTCGTAACGTTGTTTCCCGTGGGAACATCAAGTCGTGCTTGGTACCGAATGATTAAAGCTCGCATCGCGTNCAATCCAATCCTACATATGCTTACACTTACACATTATCAGCTAAGCACAGTACAGGTTAGTCACCCTTCATAATTGGACATATTGGCAGCTGTTGTTGTTCTGCACACCTTAGCTTATTGACATACATTGCACTTTGGTTCACAACGTATTTTGGATGTCTGTTGGTTCCCAAATGATTTGCACACAAGTACATGCTGTGCTTTTACAGTAAACTAAATCTTTTTGACAAGTTTATAGCTTGGTGAGAGACTAGTGGCCAAAGCACAGTGGTTAAGCTATTTTTTTACCATTTACTTAAAAAAATTTGTACATATTGCGAACTAAATCCTGGAACTCCTAGGCAAACTTGATTATTTTTGGTTGAGCTTGATAAAAACTAGTAGTGCGATGTCTTTAACACAAAGTTTTGTCTGTTAACAGGTTATTACAAACTTTGTCTTTATAATGTTTCCATCAACACAAAATTTTGTTGTAATACTGATATTTATTTCATGGATNATCTCCGAATTGGATGAAATTTGGACAGATTGTATAACATGTCATTGTGGTGCTATTTTCAATGTGTTTTACCCCATAGCTCCAGCAGTTACCCCACTAGCCCCCTAAAAAGGGTCAAATTGTTAAACAATGTCCGAATGGCATGAAATTTGGACACTTCATACTACATGTCATTGTTGTGTAATAATTAATGTGTTTTACCCCATAGCCCCAGCAGTTACCCCACTAGCCCCCTAAAATGAGTCAAATTGTTAAACAATCTCCGAATTGGATGAAATTTGGACAATTTGTAGAACATGTCATTGTGGTGCTATAATTGATGTGTGTTTTGCCCCAAAGCTTTGGCAGTTACCCCACTAGCCCCTTAAATTTGGTCAAAGCGTACCATACAATTATTCTACAACTTTCCATGTGTGGGGACCCATGGGTTTCTGCCTGCAGAAACAATCATGTTATAAAAAGCCTAAGTAACTATGGGACCCAATGTTAAATGACATGGTGAATATATATGCATTTTTAAATGGGGTATTAGTTTATATGGAATAGCAATATGGTGAACGCCACCCTTCTAGTTATATCGTGTGTTTTTAGGCGGGTGACCGCGATGGTATGTTGGTTTATTGATGTTATGTTGTGTGCTTATATCGAGCTATGTAGCTTGATGTCGTGACTCTACTCTTGGCTTCTGGCTTGGTAGGATCCTTCGGCTTGGACGCTGTGTTGGTGTTTAAAACCCTACACTGACGACCCCTCGTGACTTGAAGTTGGACGAAGATCATCAGCAGTTGATTATCAACAGTTGACTATCTACAGAAATTCGCTACGATCTACGACAACCTTGAAGCCGAAATTTTAAACATGGATTTGACAAAGACAAATGGAGTAAACGATGGAAACAAACGAAGCAGCGTGGAATTACAATGTCTACCACGATGTTTCTTTTAAACCACAAGTTAAGTTTTACTGCGTTTTATTATTTTTGTTTGTTTTTCTAAGATACAATGCCTAGCCCATTCTTGGGATACGTCAAACTAACCTTTATGTACTAGTGGTGATATGTCAACTTTTTAGTCAAAAGCAAATATGATATGTCAACCAAATTTTAACTTCTTTAAGAAATATGTTATGTGTATGTTTGATACGGTTACATAACGAATCTATACGATTTGCTGTCATCGACAGACACACAAAACCGAGCGATATTGCGCCGGGTATTTTATCTCGAGTTTTAAAATCCTCCATTTGTTGAGGTTACGATAAGTGAGATATCGTATATTGCCAAGCAAGGCTGGCTTTTGCACCTATTATTGCACTATTCTATGTCTGATCTCACCGTCTGTTTACTAAGTCCTTGCACAAAATGTCCGACAGCTTCTCGTAAAAACATGCTAGCACAATCCTAGAATAGTTTAAAGGTATAAAGCGAGACTAGCTATTGTCCGACAATTCCTCACACAAGCATGCTTACACAGTTTTGCGTAGCTTAAAACTAGGCGAGATGATCTTTTGTCCCTTGTTGGGGCACAGAACGTTATACAAACCGTTATCATCATATTAACGCATATATTCTTGTTTGGCTGATAACCAATTTTTGACAGAACAGCTTGTTTTACCTAAGAAGTTAACAAAATATGTTTGTTATTGCAATACAAAATAACTTTGTATTCTTCGTTTTTTTTACACTCTTATTTGTATCTTGAACAAATATTTGTTTTTGTTTACTGCTGTTTTCTTTTCTTTTCAGTATTGATCGTGATGTCTATGATGAAATCTTGTACGAAAGGGAGAGGGTGTTCGATTCTATCACATCAATGATCATCCCATTATCGCCAGATTCGGGTGATTGGAGTTTAAACAAACCTCCAGAATGCAACAAGTTTTGAACTGACATATTGTCTATGTTGTATATTTACTTGATATGATTTTTGGTGTGATGCTATCGAATATCGTCTTGTTTCCGAAGTATAAAAATTTCAATTGTACTGTTGTATAATTAGACTGTTAAACATTTATTAGCGGTGAACGAGTGCAACGTATTTGGTTTGAATTTTATTGTGACGTAATGCTTGAATCCAATTTCATGTCGTAACGTTGTTTCCCGTGGGAACATCAAGTCGTGCTTGGTACCGTATTGTGAGTCCAATTGTCAAGTAGGAACACGTTAGGTTCATAGGGTCCTAACCTAAAACCCTACAAGACCCCATGTTCCGATCTTTGCAAACAAAGTCGTAAAGTAGACTAGACTAGACTTAAGAATGCGCCAAGACGCAGGCCCGCAGCCTTTTAGGCCAAACCACAGAAGGGCAAGAACTGTCCCAACACGCTTAGCCAGCCCTTCGCCGTAATACGGTTGGTCGCCGCCCCCGCCTTCGCACGCCAGGCGCGGCCCCCGCAGTCTTGATGTTTGTCTGCCTGCGTCAATTTTTTTCATTTTCATCTGACTTGGGCCAGTAGAAAAGGAGTTTGAATTCGGAAAGAAAAACTTGGCCAAGTTAAAAAAATGACGTAGTTGCTGGCTCGTAACTTTGCATTGANGTTAAGTTCCATTCCACATCCATTTACATATTTTGAACATTAACAAAATAATTCCAAGTCAAGCATAGAAGAACTTGGCTAATTTATTTGCTGACATACAACCTTATTACTTTATTGAACAGCCTTCTAAATCGTTAAGACTAAACAGTACACTGCCAAGTGCCTGAATTGAATTTAACCAAAGCTAGACGCAGTAAGGACTAAGGAGCAAGCTACTGCTACAGAAACATTACGCCCAAATTCGTCCTGTTGGAAGTTTGGCAATTTTTTTTACACAACAAAAGCAACTAAAAGTTAAAGCCAACGCAACAATAAATCCCGAAACCAGATGTCAAAAAATATTTAAACAAAGGCGTCATTAAACCAAAGAAACTAAATAAGCACACGTCATTGTTTTTAGATTACGTCAGCCAATAAAAATCGGTCGGGCATGAAATTTACACTTTAGAAAAAATATCTTTTGGGGTGAATAAATGTTCAGATAAAACCTACTGCCAAAAAGTGTAAAGTCTTTGTTTACAGAAAGAATGGAATTCCTCAAAAGTATGGCCAACATTACCACACACAATATCGATTTTAAACGCGTTTAAACTCATTAACTTTTTGCAAAAGATGTGTAGTTGAACTTTTCACAATTATCGTTAGTTGTCGCTACTCGCTACACTTAATTGCCAGCGTATAGTCAACGATTGTTACTGCACTAAGATAATACCCTGATACAACTTAGACAAAACTCATTAGGTGTGCCGCAAATTTTTATTGCAATTTATGAAAAGTAAAAACAGTAATTGCTGATCGTCAGTATTCTTGTCGATTATTGTGGACAAGTCCTTCTACAGGAAAGTGATTCAACGTCGTCACCTGGTCTGCACAGCGTCGAACGAACCTAGACAAATATATTTGGCTTTAATTAACTTGAAGAAAACGCTATTTGAGTACAAGTTGTGAGTTATTTGACCGATCGTGAGTTTCTTTTTGTTTGATTCAGAAAATTAATTTCATTTCAAAAAACTCCAAAGTCACCTGTTGATTATTACAAAGGCATCTTCGCGCCCTTCTTCTTGTGATTGTTACGTCACAATACTCATAGTTGTAGCAACTCGGTGGTGACCAGTTTGACCAGTCAGTCCATTGGGGTCTACACCTTGGCGCAGCAACAGTTGGACCTGTTGTAAAAGTCATCTTAGTTGCTTACCAACACTTTTGGAAGTTTACCAAGAAATTGGTATTTTTTTGTTGTTGTCGTTAACACAACTGATATTTTGTGTGTTTTATACTTGGCACATAATATAGACATTAATACAATGGTTTGTCCACTTTCGAAAGTTTGTTACAAAAAGTAAGAAAAATGTTTACCAAATTTAACAAATTTATGCTGGTCACAAAATTTACTGTAGTTAAAAAGTGGTCGACCAAATAGTTCCAATTCTCCTACTTTTTTGATTGGCGGTAAATTTGTTCTTTTTAGGGAAATTATATCGGGGCGACTTTTAGAGCAATAACCCAGTATTGTCAGAATAGCCTATTTCGATTTATATCAGCATCCAGAGATATTAACTTCTGGATTTATTTATTTCAGTTGTTTTTATGTTGTATGAAACACTTAAATTACATTGTTTGTTTAATTAAACAAACATAAAATCCTTAAACAATATTTGAATTTCGATTCTTTTATTATTTTTTCTTTGTTAGGAACCATGATGTTAATTGTCTCAATACATTGTGACGTTACTGGGTTATTGTAGGGGTTAATGTTGTGTTAAAAAGTAATAATTGTCCAAAGTTTGTAATTAATATGAATGTAACAAATAAAGCCTTCTTCATACACGACTTTGTACGCTTAAAGCGGATTTCTAAGCCAGCCTTGTTCAGTCAAGCGAGGTTTTCGACTTACCACAAAAAGATTAAAAAAAATTCTAACTGTTTTTCAACGTTCGCACATAAAGGTTTTTGTGAGGCCGCTTTAGCGTGCAAAGTCGCGCATTTGGGTGAAACTTTTATAAATACTATGAAGTAAGGTAATTAAAGTAAGTTAATATTGACTTGAAAAGTAGCTTAGTTTAAACAACTGCCAGAGATGTAGTGAATATATTGTAATGCTGTTGTCATCATCGGTGCAGTTAGGTTTTAATTAAGCTACTCAGCAAGTCGTGTCTTGTGTTCATAGGTTAATAAAAATTAGTTAAGGACATGAATTGCATGATTCCGTGTCGTTGTCATATCCTCCGTACAGCTGCATGCACACAGAACTGGCCAAATCAAAGGTGAAGAGATATTTGCATTTCCTCGTCCTGTTCCGCTTTCCGCCAGCAATTGTGTCGCAGCCTCTGCATTGGCTCCACTTACTCCACTGGCCCCAAAGGTAATTGGGTAACTGGATTGGGCGACATAACCCCCCCTGGCACCTCCGCATCTGGTCGCTTTGGCCTACACATATCGCGTTCGGAGGGACACAGGTCCTGGCACGTTTCTGATTGCACTGAGCACTGCACGTCGCCCAACGACCCCAAGGTCCCCAGCGGCCAACCGGTTCGCACTGTGGTATGTTACAAGTTTGCTGATCCCGTCGCGACCCCGCGCATTGATCCGGAAGAAGCTGTCTTCTGTCGTGCGAATAACAAATCCGCAATCTTGATTGAATGATGGGGGATTTTTGGGCGCAGGAGGGGCAGGAATAGGGGCTCCAATTCAGCCATCCCCCCCAGCTGTTCACGCAGGGTGATATGTCACAATATCTCGTGTCTGTCCTCTCCCCGCCTGGACAATCGAACGAGTTGAGAATCTGTGAGAAGACCGGGTCGTAACAATTCCTGTCCCTGGTTTGCAAAGTCGGTTCACCGCAGGCTGGACACCGCGGGGACCAGTTGGACCAGTTGGACCACGCGTTGGGGCGGCATGGTGGGATGTTGCATGCCCGGGTGTCCAGGTGGAATCCGGGGCAACTTTCGGGCGGAAGAAGTTGTCCAAACTGGGAGCGACATTCGCGTTGGCGGTCCTGGGTGTGTCCGTCCCCGCAGGCGGGGCAATCGGGGGTCCATGGACCCCAAGCGCCCCATAAAGGGGGTAAACAAGGTGGGATATGACACTGTCGTTGTTCTGTGCTTGGCCCAGAACACCTGGCGTCAGCAACTTGCATTGTTGGGTCGACACCAGATCTACATGTTCGTTTGCGGGACTGGAAGGCGCGATCGCCACAAACCGGGCAATCGGGTCCGAATGTTGACCACTCGCTCCAGAAGGGTTCTGATGAAACAATGTCGTCGTTAAACTAAGTTGTTAGGGCGACGTTGAAATGTATTCGTACATAAACCAATAACATTGCTTAGGTACAATCCATCACTGCGTGTGAAACATTTTCTACGTTTCGACAAATTTCTGATGATGACAGCAGCGTTTGTCGAAACGTAGAAAATGTTTTACAAACGTAGAAAATGCGTTGTAGAGGTTGGGGGCAACAACATAGGTGGTCTTGTACAACATTATTATGCAAAAAAGTATTCATAACTTAAATACAGAAAACAACATATTAAACAATTGTTTTTGTTGCGAATGATTTCGCGCCGTTTCGCACAAGGTCACTCGATTCTTGTCAAGGTCAAGTAACCTTGAGTTTTATTACTCCAAACCCGCAAATGAAAAAAACAATTACATTTGTAATTGAACAATAAGCTTTTGCTTGTAACACAACGCAAGGTCATCGCAACTTTGACAAGGTCAAGCAGATCCAATGCTTTAAACGTGCAATTAGCCGAGAGCAACAAATTTAATTGGCGACTAATTGCAGTGACCGATGGATTACATGTGAAAGCAATTAGAAGCAAGTTTTAACACAATTACTTCAGTGAGAAATATTTCAGCAACGGTGTGAAGAAACAATTGCCCAAACAAGCACAAAAAACTGCGGACGTTTATTTGTGCGTCATATCCTCTTCTATGCGACGGCTGCTGCTAAAATATTTGTTTTGCAAATTTCCCTAAAAAATC
>QXVZ01001980.1:0-12053 GCA_008931825.1 Phallusia fumigata
ACGGTTCCAGAATAGCCCGTAGCACGTGATCCCAGGTTGCGAAACCTCGTGTCAAAATATGAAACTTGTTTTCAAAAGCATAAATCGTTTTTTAAAAGCAAGCTGGTCCTTTTAACGGCCTAGTTTAACAAATGTAACGCAATTAAACGTTGGACTGTATTCGTTTTTGATGCCACAACAATTGTGACGTAACAAACCCGCCTCCCGCACCACGTGCAAGAGTTTGTGACGTCACAGTGGGCATTGCAACATCACAGCGATGTAATATTGAATGGCGCAACACGGCTCTTATATAAGTTCCTCTCGAGCGAGGTTTTGGTTAGTTAGTTACATACTGTGTTGAAATAAAGAGTAAGTTCTTGAAGACACTGAGTGAATAAACGAAGCATTGTTACGCAACAATGAATGAACAAAAAGTATTGAGTTTTCTTTTGTTGCTGGGGTTGGTACCCTTTGCAGGTGAGTTGTGATAGTTTTTTTCTTCAAAAGTAGTCTGTGCATTTGCCTGGAAACTTTAATTGGTTCCCTTAAAAGCTTAAAAATGCGTACAGCGCTAGCTTAAGGAAATTTCAACAATTTTTTTTGTGCTTACTACCTACAAGCCTTCGCAGACAACCAAATGTTTTGTAGCAAAATTTAAAACATGTTTAACTCTTTTAGCACCAGCCCCGGATGTGTACTGGAGTATGAACGAGCTGAATGCTGGAGTTTTGAAACCCGATATCCCGGCTGTAGACAACGGAACCTATTCCGTCAACTTCACTGGGACAAAGTATATTGGTGAGTGACTCAAAATCCTTGCTTTCCACTTTTCACTTGCGTTTTTGTTCCGTCCGAATTCATTTAACAAAACTAGACGCAACTGAACGGAGCGCGGCCTTCTGCTGAAAATATGTTTTTGGTATTGTGACGTCATGACTTGGAATTGTGATGTTGTTACGTGTTGTGTTGTGACGTTGCTCAACATGATTTTTTTGCAACATACCGCATTGTTGTAAAACCAAATGCAACGCGTACAAAATTATTGACGTAGCAACGNTGCTGACGTAGAAATGCCTTTGTTCTATTTCGGTATTTGACGTCACAAATACCGCTCGCGCGCAGTTGATTGTGTGCAGGTTCTAGAATCGTCGGAAATTAAGGGGGGCGAAGGGCGGACCGCTGGTGGTTACGTGAAAAAATGCAGCGACCTAGGTCAGCTACGTTAGTGTAGCGACTGACCTTCATTTATCGCTTACTTTGCTTGTGCACTTTGGACTAAATTTGTTTAAAGAATCACGGCGGTGTATCTGAATTGAACCCGCGCAACTTTGAATATTTTTGCTATTGCTCGATAGCGTCACAGAACTATGACGTCACAGTTGCATTTGTGCGGTGATTCTCTTTTTGTTGGTTACGAGTCAAGGTGCTCTATGCTATTTTTTTCATCAAGGGACGGCCCCAGGTTTCTATGGCAACGGACTGGAGATTTTCGGGAAAGTTGTTTCATTTCCGAACGTTCGAGGCGCGAAGTTGTGCGTCATGGAGCCGTGGAACTGCGTCGGTGAGTTTAGCTGAAACCACACGGTCGCGGGTTCGAACCTGAACGTTTCTTGTTCTATATCTCACGACGATTAGTGCTCTGCGAGTTTTTTTTGAAGCCTATTTATAGAACTCTAGTTGTTATGACGAAATACTGTAATTCTATACCCACCACAATACCTAACACACAACTGGGCGGCCTTAAATTATACACTGTGCTATATTTGCAAACAACAAACGAAAGCTTTGCGTTCCAAACTTGTCGATTGTCTAATGCTGTTTTCAGTTTTCTCATTCGTACAGCGGTTTAAATATTCACTCACCTAATCTGTCGCCCGTTGGCGCTCGGCCAATGAAAAGAATAAAAAAACCTGATCGGAATTCGGACTCGGGAGCGTAACGAGTTCGCACTCTGAAAAAAATCTGAACAGTCGGTTTTATCACCCAAACCTCTATTCCAACTGTTCCCCACCGGGGATTCCCACCCATGGCGAAATTTTACAAGGTAGGGGGGGGATTTCCACCTTTAAAGTTTATTCATAAAAGTGGGGTATTTCGATTTGGTAGACCAGTAGTTCCAAACCTATTTAGGTTATATTACTTTATATCACTTCTTGTCTAGTAGGGGAGGAATGAAAAGTTCCAAAAAACGCAAAGGGGGGATGTATCAAAAAAGGTTGAGAATCACTACCCTGATCATTATGGCTTTTTGTATTGCAGACACAGGGTTCAGTGTTGCTGGTTGGTTCGTCGTGCGATCCGCTGAGCTCTTTGACTGTCTGATGTCGACATCGGTCTTCTGTGGTCCCTCGCTTGCCGGAATGTTCCTTCGCTCCCTAAACAACAAGTTGCAAGCCGCAGTTTATCTCACCACCGGTAAATTTAAACAATAAAAAGTTGCTATTTTTCTCCTATTTTCACAAGGAATTTAAAATTCACAAGGTTGAAGGTTCAATCCCCATCAAAATTGACTCGTGCTATTTACTAAAAAACGTCTACACTAAAAATGATCGGTTTTAGTTGCAGCAGACCGCAAGTAAAACTGATTTGAGTCTTCTTTTCGCGTGGTCAAACATTCTAACATAGATTTTTTGATGTTTCCAGGTGAATTATATACGGCGTCCTCTCCCACATTGGGCGCAGATGAATGGACACACGTTGGTATGACATGGAGTGGAAGTGGCGGAATAGAGGTATGCGAAGTACTTTGCATGACACCACTTTGTAATCCTAAAATAAATAAACCTAAAATACATATGCATTCGTATTTGATAAAACTTAGCAAACTGTAAGCGGCCGTTAAAAACGGAACCGGTTTTTATAAAAACGTTTAAAATTTGTTAATGCTTTTAAATTACACAATTTCCCTTAATATGAAATACTGAAGAAATTACTTTCGTTGTGTCAGATTTACATCAATGGGAGTGCAGCAATCTACACCGAACAGCCTGCCGTTACCACCAGATTTGCTCAAATTGCACTCCCCAATCTGCAACTCGGTTACCAGTCATCTTCCTCCACTCTGGTTGTGGATGATCTCAAGATCTGGAACCACGCGCTTTCACCAGAGCAAATGTTTGAAGCTTTACCCCAGGGCACGGAACTAGTGACCACGTCAACAACAACCATCCAACCATCTTCGACGACAAGCCATACGACCACTTTGAAACCACCATCTACGATCACTTTGAATCCACCATCTACGACTAAACCAGTTATGACCAGTTCCGAAACAGTTACGACTACTTTGAAACCACCATCTGTGACTAAAACAGTTATGACCAGTTCCGAAACAGTCATGACCAGTTCCGAAACAGTTACGACCACTTTGAAATCACCATCTGCGACCACTTTGAAATCACCATCTGCGACTAAACCAGTTACGACCAGTGACGAAACAGTTACGACCACTTTGAAACCACCATCTACGACTAAACCAGTTGTGACCAGTTCCGAAACAGTTACGACCACTTTAAAACCACCATCTACGACTAAACCAGTTATAACCAATTCCGAAACAGTTATGGTCAGTTCCGAAACAGATATGACCACTTTGAAACTACCATCTACGACTAAACCAGTTATGACCAGTTCCGAAACAGTCATGACCAGTGACGAAACAATTACAACCACTTTGAAACCACCATCTGCGACTAAACCAGTTACGACCAGTGACGAAACAGTTACGACCACTTTAAAACTACCATCTACGACCACTTTGAAACCACCATCTACGACCACTTTGAAATCACCATCTGCGACTAAACCAGTTATGACCAGTTCCGAAACAGTTACGACCACTTTAAAACCACCATCTACGACTAAACCGGTTATAACCAGTTCCGAAACAGTTACGACCTATGAAGAACCAACCACTTCAACCGATCAAAGTCAAGGTGTGCGACAACAAAAATAGCAAAGTGTTTTAACAATTTCAATTTTTTTTTATTTTACCCAAAACGTGCATGGTTAAGGTTTACATCATCGCTTTATTCGGCAACTGTTTCTCTTTATTACGAATTTTATAGTTGAATTAAATTATTAATTCTCCAAATTGTTTACTACTCTGCGTCAACAAGAGCTGTTTTTTATTAGTCACAGAAGCTACCAAGAAACCTGTCAACCCCAATAAGGGGAATTGGGGTGAGTCCAAAACATTCTCCTAAAATTTATAACTTTTAACTGTTTGGCAAACTGTGTTCAGAATAATCCCATACTGACCGGATACCTAAAGCCTAATTTTGTTACCTGTTACAAATTTAAACAAATTATCCAACCAAATTTTTGATGGCATTCATGCAATTTTCATATGACAAATTTCGATTTTCCTCAATAACTGAACTTTTACTGTTCAACAAAGAACGTCATCACAAAGGTTCGTGACGTAACACGTGACTTTGTTTTTTTTCGCAGGATGGAGGAAGTGGATCGTCATCGGTATTGGCATCGTCGTGATCCTCTTCGTTCTCCTCCTGCTCTCCTTTCTCTTCTGCAGGAGGAATTAGTTTCAACCGGTTGCTATGCATGTCAGAACCACAACTACCGCCGCAACGTCGGCAGCCTTTCACCGACATTCCGTGAAGTCGGATGAGCTGAGCTGAAAATCTCCGTTGTACAAATTTATTTGTTGTGACTTTTTTTCAGAAAGGTGGATTTTTCGCTCTTTTTTTAAATCAGGTTGCAGCTGACAATGATATTTGTAGTTGGATTTACTCTCACATGTTGCTTTAATCGGTTTAGCTGGTTTGGTGAAGCGCCGACCTGTGGTCGCCGGTTCGAAACCCACCGCAAGTTTGTATTTTTTGCCTACCCCGCTTCCATACGATTTTTCTACTGATACTTTTGTGCTGCTAACGACAATGTTATTGTTCTTCTTGCAATCCCGTCTTTGACATTCGTACTTTCGGTGGGTTCGTTTTTTATTTTCTACCTTATGTTTGTAGATTTTCTTTTGTATCTTGTCATCGGCACCTTTTTAATGTAAAAAGCGTTGTATTTTTTCTTTGTTTTTATATTTTTCTTCGCTGAGTTAAACACGCGATCCGCGTTTTTGGCCCCTTGGTAGATTTTTTCTCACGTCCCTTATCAAAAAAACTGTTGGGTGACCTTTTCAAATGGTATGTTGTTCAGATTGGTTACAGTCAGTGTTCCAAAACGATTTCAAATATTCGCAATCTTTTTCCTTCACGTGCTTTGTGAATTCCTTCTGGCAAATCAACAGAGGAGAAAAACGCTTTACGTAGTATCCCAGAATCACTTTGCTATTATTTACATTTCACTGTCTTAACTTGTTAATATGTGGTGGTTTGAACGTTGCGAACGGAATGTTTTTTAGTGAATTTGTTGTATCGCCGGGACCAAACGTATTTATTTAACTACCAAACTTAAGGTAATATTGGGACTATAATATTGTGGTTTGTGTATCTATGAATTGCTTTGAAACAACGGCAATTATTTTTCTTTTAATGCAAACAGTTTTTGTTTGATATTTAAGATGTTTAAGCGGTTTTGTAAAAATGTAATAAAAACTCACCCCAAAAACCCTTCCACTATTTCGGGTATGTCTCAGTCGTTTTTTAGTTATAAGACTCAAGTTGAATTTAAGTCATTCTGTTCAGTTGAGTTTAAATGGAAATCTATCAGTTTAAAATAATTTTTGCAGCATTTGTATTGGTTCTCTTTATGATTTGCATGCAACAGACAGACTAAACAAGTCAGACAAGTTACTAGTAATTAGAATTTGATGAGCTGGCAATCTTACTGAGGCGTTTTTGTTGTTTGTTGATGGCTTAAAAAAGTTGTACCACAAGCAAGCAAGCTCCGCTGCAAGAAAGCTAATTTACACATTTTGCTAAGATTGAAAGCCACGAACTGATTTTTTACCAGCCCAACTGTACGCGGTGAAAATGAGATTGCAAGATCGATGGATCGGATAGGGGAAAAAAAGGGAATTACTCTGGTCATTTGGTTTGGGCGTTTTTCCTGGGGCAAATTGCTGTTCGCGTGCGAGGAGGTGTCAGCGTTTCAATCAAAGTTCTCAATTCTAGTGCCAGGAGAGTTCTAACCGGATTAATTTATTTTCGTGTCAGTCAGGCCACACACATCAGGCAAAACCTTTTTTGTTGGCTAGTTTTGTTGCTTAGCTAGAGCAGTGGTTCTCAGCGAAACAATTTAATGTAACTTATTTATTAAAAAATGTTGTCAATTATAAGATCTTTGTTTCTCTTCTTGATATGCTGATAAAACATATTATTTACAAACTGTATTTCCAGTGGGGGGATTTCAGCTTTGAATATTGGTCAAAGGAGCCATGGAAAAATATTAAGAAGCACTGGGTTGGTGAAAAAAGTAGCCAGGCGCAAAGGACTCGAATGGTGATAAAGCCGAAATTAGCTGCACTTGGAAGGAAGCAAGAAAAGGTGAAGGTTTCTTTATTTCCCTTCGCAGAATCGTGTGTACTGAAAGAATCGACTAAACCAATCACCAAGCGTTTTATAACTGTCGCGCCGCTTTTAAGTTTGACATGGTTTGGGATTTTGTTCTGTTCCAGTGTTTCATAAACTTTTTTCGATGCGACGCCTTTGGAAAAGTCGGTCGACGCCCCAGCGATAGGAATTTAATTAAAAACGCCAATTATCAAAGTTGTATTGATTAATACAAAAACAGTTAAGCTACGTAACGGAATTGTCGTGCGACCAACTCATCTTTCCTTTTAAACCACTGGAACGCTCTGGAACGAACGTAATTTCAGCCTATTTAATACGCAAGCAAGTCCACGTAACAGTCTAAATCAATTAGTGGATCAATAAAAAGTAAAGCACAAAGCAACAAGCTAAAAGGACATGCAGGATTCCTAGGAATGTGGTTATTTGTTGAGTGCAGTTTCTTTTTGAAAAATACTGACAGCATATTTTCAGCCATATAGGCTTGGCCAGGTACCATAGGGGAATTCGGAAAAGTTTTCAAGAATTACACAATATCCATTTTAAACCTCGAGTTTTTTTAGAAAAAGGGGAATAAACTAAAGCAAAGCGCGAAAAATGGTTTTTGGATCATACTTTTTGGACTTTCACAGTGATAGAAGAAAAAACCCTCATAATTTTTTTTAGTTTTAAAAGTTTTTTAGAGCGATATTACCTGTCTTTAGCTAGCAGTTTTAATGAAGCATAAAGCACATACAAAAACGGTAATAATAAGCTAACTAAATAAAACCATTGGTCTCAAAAGAACTTTTTTTTTTGCAAACAGAAAATTATTTGCTTCATTCCTGCATAAAAATTTCACTTGCGAAAAATCCCGCAAGGGAATTTCCCGTGCTGTACCATTCACTGCAGCAAGGTCAAGTTTGAAATTGCTCTTCGCACTTTCTCGTGTCTCCGGAAGGATGAACTTGGAGCAGTTGTACGTCAAGTTCACCGTCACAGTTTTGTTCCTGTGTTGGTTGCCGTTGGTCGCGTCGTTTAAAACAGCATTTGATGACAAAGTGTATTGTGACGATGATAATTACAACACCTAGTACAACAAGTATCCAGAACAGCGGATCTGTGGAAAATTAAAAAAGAAAGAGAGTGAATAAGAGGTAAAGTATGAATGAAGGTTTTTTTGGCAAAATTTTGTTTCGATTTGCACAAAGGTGCATAAACGGCTATATAGTATTTCGCCGTTTTTTTGCTGTTTTCTTTTGTTTTCTTTGTGACTTAAATGATTGGCATAGTTCGCGTAATTTGAAGTTTAAACCAGTTTGTTTCACTTTTTCTTACCATGAAATACTTTACCAATTCCGTCTCGTGTGGATGTCGTTAAATCCAAAGTTGAATTTGTAACCGTCTGTTCTGTGGTCCCTGCATTACAAACACAAACTGGTATTATGACGACTCGAACCAACTAACGATATTATGATGTAACACTGGGATAATTATATCGCTTGTTTATATAGTTTGGGTTTCCTTTTGATTAAAGCACATGTGTAACAAAAAACTCAAAAGTTCTATTGGATCAAGGTTTATATTATAGAAGCAGTCGATATAACATTGCTGATTTATTGCTTTTATTTGTTGCTTGATTTCTGATTAAACTATTAAATCCGTGCCTTTTGTTGCCATTTTTCTACATTTGTCTGCCTTGGCGAAGTTTAATGTAAAATATGATTTATTGGGCCAACATGTGGTAGGCTGGTGTTAGTCGTATTCAAATTCAAACGCAGCAATAATGAATTACTCAAATCTCTCTCTTAATTTACGTAACGGTTTTTATCAAACAAAGATCTTAATGTTGATTTTTGTTTCATAAAATCATCCAAAATACGGGTTAGTGAAATTCGTTTTAAATGTCCTTCTAGAAATATGGTCTAACTTACCACATCCGACTGCCTGAAGCTGGTTAGTTAACCCGCTCTAAATTTGTGTGTATGCCGGCCTATTGTTTTTAAATAGAAAAAAATTACCTGGTGTGGAACTTGTGGTAAGTAAAGTCAAAGTTGACATGAAAGAAGACGTTGTTGTTGTTGCTGGAACAGCTGTTAGTGTGTTGGTGTCCGTTGTGGCTGCTGTTTTTGCTGTTGTGGCAGAGGTGCCTGGGTTAGTAACAGTTGTAGGTGTTGTTGTTGTAGTTCTTTGTGTTATTGTTGTTGTAGCTCTTTGTGTTGTTGTTGCTCTTTGTGTTGCTGCTGTTGTTGTTGTAGTTCTTTGTGTTGTTGTAGCTCTTTGTGTTGTTGTTACTCTTTGTGTTGCTGCTGTTGTTGTTGTAGTTCTTTGTGTTGTTGTTGTTGTAGTTCTTTGTGTTGTTGTTGCTCTTTGTGTTGCTGCTGTTGTTGTTGTAGTTCTTTGTGTTGTTGTAGCTCTTTGTGTTGTTGTTACTCTTTGTGTTGCTGCTGTTGTTGTTGTAGTTCTTTGTGTTGTTGTTGTTGTAGTTCTTTGTGTTGTTGTTGCTCTTTGTGTTGCTGCTGTTGTTGTTGTAGTTCTTTGTGTTGTTGTAGCTCTTTGTGTTGTTGTTACTCTTTGTGTTGCTGCTGTTGTTGTTGTAGTTCTTTGTGTTGTTGTAGCTCTTTGTGTTGTTGTTACTCTTTGTGTTGCTGCTGTTGTTGTTGTAGTTCTTTGTGTTGTTGTAGCTCTTTGTGTTGTTGTTGCGCTTTGTGTTGCTGCTGTTGTTGTTGTGGTTCTTTGTGTTGTTGTAGTTGGGGAAGGAATGAACGTAGTTTTGTTGCAGAACTTTGCGACATCTTGCGGTAAAAGCTGTTCAAACCAGAGCGCTAAATCGTCCAACAATATTACGTGGCCGTTAGCGGCACCGCCGATTTTAATTTTTATGTTTTCCCCAAGTACTCCGTTGTTGTGGTAGACAGCTGGCAAGGAAAAGTATTCGGCTTCCGTGCAGTTAGAATATAGCTGCAAAAAAGGAAATATGTAACTAAATTACTGGGGTTAAATTATATAAACGCCTGCGTAATCTAGTCCAGGGGTTTCTAGCCGTACTGATTTCCCACTTACAATTCCGTTCCCTTTACTGTTCATGGTGTTGGTAAAACTTGCGAATGCAGGATATTTTAATTAGATTATCTCCTTATTAAGCTATGGGTTATTCCCAGCGAAAGTATCTGGTTACAGTTTCTGGTTACAACCGCTTTGAATTCTGAGTTTTGTTGTTTAATTTCGCTGTTGCTTGTTCTGTGTTTCACTGAGATAAAAAACATGGGCGTCACCTCTTAAGTGCAATTAGATCCCTTCTATCCAGAGTAAAACGAAACTGAAATGAGGTAGATTGAAATAAACAAAGGCAAATTACCTTGATTCCGTGTGTCAAGTTCCAGGTGAGACTCAGATAAACCCAACGCCTCCGTTCGATGTGACACGAGGCTGTGTAAATTGTTCCTACAACAAAAAAAGTGTGAATGGTTAAGAGCCACATGAAAGCACAACTAACATTTTTACGACAGCCTGACAAGCCCAAGTGTCTATAAAGAAATACAATTGATATTATGCAGAATTAGTATACCTATAAGCTTAAAACCGTTCAGCGCGTTCAACCGCTGGCCTCATCAAGCCTCATAACGTTTTAACGTTGCGCAGCTATTTCAGGCTTAGTGATTGTTTTGGTGCAATTATGTCGCTATGAGTTCTTCTAACCAAGCGAAATAAACTCAAATCAAACGTAGTAACTTATAGGCAATCTTGATTTAAGCAAGTGACTCTTTTGTAGTTCATTGCGATACAAAATCGTTTTGTTCTATCGCGATTCGAATCGTTCACCACGTTGATCAACTCACCGTTGGTGAATCTCACAACGGAATGAACTTTGTCTTTGGCCCCCGCACTTTGGTAGAGGGAAACCCCGGGATCGGAGGGTGAACATCCGCGGGACGTCGTGAAAATACAGTTGATCTCATCCGATCCAGAGTTGTCGATTCTCAACCACATTCCCAAGCTTAAACCGGTGTCTAAAAAAATAAAAAGTGATAAAACACTACTAATCATTAAAAGCATGAACTTAAATGGCATTGAACTAAAGTAAAATGTCAACGTTGAAAGAGTGAATTAACATAGTAATCGCATTACGCTAATTCAAATTCTAAATTCTGTTCTGTGCAACAACAATTTAAAAACGTTTAAATTTTCGTGCTAGTTGAACTAGTAAATTGCAAATGGGAACATCTGTGCTGTCTAAGAGGTGTTTTAAGGTTTACTTGGTGATTTTTATAAACGCATGACTTGATTATACTGAAGTTGCCAAAGTTACGTGCTGGATTGCAGTTTAATTGTAGTATTTCAGTTTGTAGGCCGGGTCAAGTTTTCTTTCAGGAAACCCAAGAAACCCAAATGAGATCAGAACCAACAACCTTGAGAGTGCGAGAACCGACAACTGTTGTGTAACTTACTGGAAATTCTAATAACCGTAATTGACTAAATCCTTTTCCGCAGTCAAAACTGTTCAGGTGGCAGGCTCTACTCTGTACTTCGATGTGCATTGTTTACAATCTGGTAATTGTATTTTAGTGTAAAATATCCACATTAAGTTAGCTGTTGATTTTGCGGCTTGAACCAGGCCCTGCACTCTTTTCCCACAAGGGTATTTAAAGCGCGCCCCCTACTTCGCAACTCACCTGCACATCTCATCGGGTCCGTGAAGCAATTTCCGGCAGGTGGCGCAAGATACCCGATCGTCACTTCCGCCGAATCTATGCGCAGCGCGTTGCCGTGGAAACCGGGAATGCTCACTGTAAATAAAGTCATGCGTGACGCGTATATGGATTTTGAATAGAATAAAGAAAATCAAAACACACTATTAATTAAAGGACATTATTAAATTAAAACAAAACTGTGTTAAAGTGAAATCTTAACAAATCACAATGAAAACAAAAATTAATTAAAAAAGCAAAATCAAAACGCAATAGAAAATCTAGATCTAGAAACGAAACTTAAAACGGAAATTAAAAGGGAATCGGCAGTTATGACGTAATGTGTTAGTCACGCCCGAGTAACGTTTTCGCGGGTAACCCGTTGCGTTCATCTGAATGTGAAGTTTGTTTTCCTTGTGTGACAGTTAAGTTTCCGCGAAAACGTTGCTCAGGCGTAACAAACACATTACGTCATTGGTGGAAACCGCAACTCGTCCAAGGCGAAAAAATGTACTTACGGTATTCATTTTCGTTTTACAATTTCGTTCAGATTTTACAATTTCAGCAGTCTTGATGCCAAATTAAATTACTTGAAGAAATTAGTTAACAACGTTACGTTAATATCTCTTGTGCAACGCGGTTGCTTCCACGAAATTCTCAGCCACAAGCACAACAAGTTCTGATAACAATTTATCACAAAATGCGGAATCACGATAAGCATAAGAACCGCAAGTTTAATTCACTGGAGACGACTGATACATAACACATCATTGCCACAGTTTATTTTTCTATTTTTCATGAACAACCGTCGTTCACACCAACAACCTTTGCTGTTTCAATTAAATTATTTGCTTCTTTTGGTGTTAAACTTACCGACACTATAAAGCCCATTCAGGTTACCCGAGTAAATGTTTTGATCGCC
>QXVZ01001983.1:0-13524 GCA_008931825.1 Phallusia fumigata
TTACACACAATTTCTGGCTTGTATTTTCTTGATAAGAAGGCCTTGTTTTGCAACTAATTATCTCAACAAAAAATAAATAGATTCCAGCCGTATTTGTTCATGTTTTTTTATTGTATGGGGGTACGTCCTGTGTAAAGTAAATCTTTTTAAAAGTTTCACAAAATGTTAATTTGATGCTTCACGATTGTAAAAGTTTGGGGCAAATTATCAGGGAAATGCCCTCTTCGTCCTTTCGTACACATTATAATGAGTTCATTCTGCGGGGATATTAACTGATTTAAAAGTGGCAATATGTTGTTCTAACCAAACCAAGAAAGACGTTCCCGAACGTCCATAAAAATTCGAAACGTTTTAGATAAACAATAAAAATGGAAATGTTTAAAATATTCTTCAGATTTTTCCACAGACTTGCTGTACACGTCACACTCGTCACGTGTCATGTTGCCATGCCATCATGTCATCACAATCGATATTGGGGGGATTTTAATTCACCAGGGAGCGTAAGATTCTTCTTCATCACCACCAGCGCGACTTTGTTAAGTTTTCATGGAGCTCTACTCATCATAAAGCAGAGGTTGGTAGCAGGGATTGTTGTCGATCGACTTCAGTAATTAGTTCGTCTTGATAGGTGGAATGTTGCTGCTTTATCTCAGTAAAACAGAAATACAAATGCGGACAGAAAAGATAAAAGTGGAATTATTGTCAGCAACATAGAAATGACTCAATAACTCTATTTAGTAGATTGTAAAAATGTTTTTGGACGAGCGTTACGAATTTAGAATTTTTAGAAAGGCAATAATTAAACTTTGCTCATCGGTGGACTATAGGGACAGCCAAAATAAATATTAGGTGTTCAATTGATATTTTTAAATATGACAGTAAAAAATATGGTTATAGATGATCTTCCTAAGATACTCTAAAGTCGTCGAGGAGGTTAAATTTGCTGTTTAACCGTCCACTGTTACCAATTACAGAATCGTCGTTTGCATTTTGGAATCATCTAGCTTGAAAAACTTAGCTTTGTCAAAATGGACAAGAAATGCGACGAAAAACCAACGCCGAAAACTCGAAGTACTTTGTTCAGGTAAAAATGTACACATCATAAAAACCAACTATGCCCGACGCAAGCCGCAAGTTGATTCCTTTTTGAGCTGCTCAGATTAAAAATACACATAAACAATAAATTAAAAATTACCATCAAACTTTTGTCTAAAGTATTGATTCTCAAAACTGTGCGTCACGACATCCTGGTGCGCCAATTTAATCTTCCAAGGGCGTCGCACAATAATTCCGTTTCGCAGCTTTCTGTTTTTGTATCAATAAGCACAACTTTGACAATAACCGTCTTTATTAAATTCTTATCGCTGGTGCATCGAATGTCCAACCAACTTTTCAAACGGCGTCGCATCGAAAAAAATCCGAGAGTCAATATTCTAAAGCATTCTATTGACACTGAACATGTAACATGAGGTCGTTTAAAGGACCTGATGGTAAAAAGTTGTGCTTTTTCTGTTTTGTCGAATCTTGTTTATTATTATTTGATTGTTTGCCCTCTTTACCCAGAACAAATGAGTTAAATTTGTTTAACTGCAGCATAAAGTGTAGCAAGTTGAATAAAGCATACACCGCGCTGCATTTATTTAACAGTGATAAAATTATTGGCTAACTTTGATATTGGTCAGTGTTTCTTGTTTTGAACAAATACTGCAAATATATCATCCAATTGTCCGCTTCTGGTTCTCTTTTTTTGCTTAATTTGTTTTAAATCCGTTTATTATTTAGGTGCTAATACGGATTAAAGTAAGATTTCGCAGTGTAAACACGAAACTGAGTAATTGGGTCAAGACTTGGAAAACTTCTTAAGAAGCTAACAAGGCTTTTGTTATTTGCAGACAGAATGTGGTACAATCCAATGAGAGGAGCCCACTTATCGGCAACGAAGTTCGTGAATTCAGCCTTGACGAAGCAGTGAAACTTTATGAACAATCTGACAGTCAGTTGGAAAACGATCAAGGTTGTAATCTAAAAAGTACTACTACATAATTCATAACATACACTTTATTCTCAGCAGAAATGTTGGCTGGGGATCAGGGCCTTCAAGAAAAACGTTTATGCTGATAACAATCCGTTTTGGTCACCTATTACTTGCAAAAGAATTTGAAAATTAAAAAGGCGTAATAATGTTATCGTTTTAATTTCATCGTAATATCCTTTTAAATGTTTCTAAAAGAATAAATATGCGCCTCTCTATCTATACATACATGTCAACAAAATGGTCTTTTATTTATGGCTTCGTAACACTCTGGGCCCGGAACGATGCATGCTAAATCCCTATTAAAAGTTCTGCTTGGAAAGGCAGTTGTGAATTTATTTATGTTAAGGTGTTTGCCAAAACTGGCCACTTTGTCAGTGCTTGAACAAAATTGTTTGCAGCAGTAGAAGTTATAGAAAATTTTGTATTTTTGCAGCAAATTTGATTGAAAACAAGCAAACCCACAAGAAACGACGTCATCAACCGCCCGAGCCAATCACAACTTCCGATGGGCGACGCTTCGTCACGCTTCACAGAGGTTTGCTCAAGAAGCAAGGGACATCAACCGTGACGAATTCATTCGACAATTCATTTTCCATCGAATCTCCACCTGATAAAAACGGTAAGAACTCAAGATATGGACTAGAAGAGAAGCTGAAAGAAAAAAAAAACTGTCAGAGGGCTTGTGGATTGTGTATGTAATTAAAAAAGCCCTAATACTTTGAATGGTTTAGATTTTTATTTAACCCAGACACATGGTGTCGCATGAGCACCTATTTCGATGTATTTTAATTTCTATTTCAAAATATGATTTCAGATTTTATTAACGTCACCAGCGAAAACGGGAAGGAAAANGTAAACACGAAACTGAGTAATTGGGTCAAGATCTGGAAAACTTCTTAAGAAGCTAACAAGGCTTTTGTTATTTGCAGACAAAATGTGGTACAATCCAATGAGAGGAGCCCACTTATCGGCAACGAAGTTCGTGAATTTAGCCTTGACGAACCCATGAAACTTTATGAACAATCTGACAGTCAGTTGGAAAACGATCAAGGTTGTAATGTAAAAAGTACTACATACGTCACATACACTTTATTCTCAGCAGAAACGTTGGCTGGGGATCAGGGCCTTCAAGAAAAAACGTTTATGGTGATAACAATCCGTTTTGGTCACCTATTACTTGCAAAAGAATTTGAAAATTAAAAAGGCGTAATAATGTTATCGTTTTAATTTCATCGTAATATCCTTAAAATGTTTCTAAAAGAATAGATATGCGCCACTTTATCTGTCCATATATGTCAACAAAATGGTCTTTTATTTATGATTTCGTAGCTTTCTGGGCCCGGAACGATACATGCTAAATCCCTATTATAAGTTCTGCTTGGAGAGGCAGTTGTTAATTTATTTATGCTAAGGTGTTTGCCAAAACTGGCCACTTTGGAAAAAGATGAGTCAGTGCTTTAAACAAAATTGTTTGCAGCAGTAGAAGTTATAGAAAATCGTCTTTTTATTTTTGCAGAAAATTTGATTGAAAACAACCAAACCCACAAGAAACGACGTCACCCACCGCCCGAGCCAATCACAACTTCCGATGGGCGGAGCTTCGTCACGCTTCACAGAGGATTGCTTAAGAAGCAAGGGACATCAACCGTGACGAATTCATTCGACAATTCATATTCCATCGAATCACCGCCCGACAAAAACGGTAGGAACCGAAGATACGAGCTTGAAGAGAAGCTTAATGAAAACGCAACAGCCAGAGAAGTTGTGTATGCAATTCCACTGATGATGACATCAGCGATTGTCGAAACGTTTGCAATAACATGTATTCACTATATACATGCTCTTTGGCGATTATGTTTGTAATTGAAAAAACCCTAATACTTTGAATGGTTTCGATTTTTATTTAACCCAGACACATGGTGTCGCATGAGCACCTTTTTCAATGTATTTTAATTTCTATTTTAAAATATGATTTCAGATTTTATCAACGTCACCGGAGAAAACGAGAAGGAAGAATCCCCTAAACCGATACGCGACGTGACTAAGGGAATTTTACTTGCGCTGTTTGGGGCTGGCGTCATGTACGGGTTGACGGGTGTGTTCGTCCGCTTGGCCGGGGAGAACAATGTCGGTTCCGCCGAGACTCTGTTTGTACGAAGTGCTGTACAGGTCAGTTTGATTTTGATCAAAGCTAAGTACTCGACTTTGCTGACTCGGGTCAGGTACTCGACTTCGGCGACTCAGGCCAAGTACTCGTATTTCGGTGATTCGAGTAAAAGACTCTTATGCCGAAAGTGCCGATTCTACTCGACTTACAGTTGCATCGATTACTCGAAAAAAATTTTTTTTACTAAATCCATCGAGTTTCGAACGTTTTTTTTGCTTTTTCATGATAGTTCTCAATAACTTTATGTCAAAAGTTACAATGTAATGGTTCGCAACAATGCGTGTGCACAATGTAACGTTTGTGAATATGGCAAAGTTTTGTGAAAGAATGTAATGCAAAAGATCTAAACTGTTTCACTGATATAGCTCTTTTGATTGACAGAGCATTATTTTCGGATCCCTAGCGGCGTACAAGAATATATCCTTTCGTCCACCAGAGGGCAGGACTAAGATCTGCGTCATGATTTCTATTGCGTACAGTGTTGCTACTATTGCATCGTTCGAAGCGTTCAAGTAAGCCTAGCAAACAATTGCGTACAAAATTGTTTTTGTTTAAATATTCGAATTTGTGACAATAAAAGTCAAAGGTTTGCTGTGTTGGTTCGAACCCCACCGCTTAGTTTGGCCTTTGCATGATTTCTTTCAGTCGCGTTTTTTTTACAAAACTGTGAATCTCAACTCTTACATCAGTAAAAAGCACTAACATACTCCTTGCTCCCACCTAGTGTCATTCCTCCCGGCAACGCGATCGCCACTAGAGGCGCATCAAGGACGGTGTTCGCAGTTCTGTTGGCGTTTCTGATCAGCCGTGAGAAAATATTCACCAGAGATTTGGCAGCTGTGGCTATTTGTATTGGAGGGATTTCGATGATTATTGGTAAATTGAAAAAGTGGTTAGCTTGGATTTGTTTTGGGCTGGGTTTATATGAGATATTACAGCAGGGTTGGTAAGCAAAGTGTTGGCTTGTTTGGGGGGGTGCGATTACTTTTGATCAAGAATAATGTTTCTCAACTTGTTTTCTTGTATCGCCCTCAGAACAGCGAGGTGGTGTCAAAACGCAATAATAGACATATATAAAAGAAATGGTCCATAAGCGCCCGCCATTCACTTGTTACTTCTCCAGCGCCCCCTTGGCTTAATGATAGAAAACGCTTGAAGCAATGTTATAACCAAGTACTGGACTGTAATCGTGATTTATTTACAGGTTCGAGTCTGACATCGAATGAGCGGAGTTACATTGTTCCGACCGGTATGAAGGACAACAAGGTGGTCGTCAATATTTACGGATACACTTTGATTGTGCTTGCTGGTCTGACTAGAAGTTTGGGAATGGTTGGAGTGAGAAAAGTAAAAGGTAAAAAACGATTTATTCGGGTTCAACAGCTCTTGGAAAATTTAAACGACGCACCCCACAGTTTAAGAACCACAGGCATATAGCACAAATAGCACAGACCTCGACTTGCGCTTAGTTGTGAGTTCATTACGGTTATATAATGTCACACCCAATGTATGTAGTCATTAAGTTGTTCATTGTTTTATTTTCAGATGAGCTTCATTCCTTCACCATCGTTTTCTACCACTCGGGTCTGACTTTTCTTGCCGCAATAGTCTTTCTGCTCATCCGATCTTCACCTTGGCCACCTTCCGCTGCTGGGATTTGCTACACTCTGGCTGTATGCGTCACGTCGTCAATAGCAACCTGGTCATCGAATTAGTAAGTCTTCTTCTTATTTCTGATTTGGAAACAAAACCCAAAAGCGGGTCAAAGACCAGCACTTTTGGTTCAAACAACTGGCCTCCGTAAGCAAATTGCTTTTACGATTTTCCCTGCAGAAGTTGTCGGGTTTGGCCTCTGTTTTAAAAACTAAATAAAAGGTTTTGAATTTTTGCTTTGGGAAGCGTTTTGTCACGTTTTTAAGTTTATGACGTAATTTCTATTTTGAATTTAATTGGGGCAATGTCGTCTCTTGCTGAGAGAAACACAGGCGACCGAGACAGGATTAAAACCCACAACCTTGTGAGCACAAGACGACCATGCTAACCAGTCAGCCACCATAGCGCCTTTTAAATTAAAAGAAGGCCATTATTCTGTCTAATAAACCAGTTCTTTTCATACAAATTATAACCAAATCCGCATTATCTGTATTTAAAATTCGTTTTTTGTCACAGTGCAGTACAACTTGTTCACCCAGCACTGGTTTCCATGTCGCAGAATGCTGATTTAGTTGTGAGCATCATCCTTGAACATACGATACTTAATCTTGTGCCTCAGCCTCTCGAACTTGTTGGAGCAATATGCATTCTTTTCGGAGTTTCTGGATTGTCGTGGCTTAAATGGAAAGAGAGCAAAGCCGAAAAGTCGTGATTTGTTTCATATCGGTTGCAATTGGAACACAAGGCACATATTTGAAAGAGTCGCCTGAATAAAAACATTCCAAGAAGCAATTGTAACTTAATTTAAACACAAGTGAGAGCTTGTATTTAGTGAATACATTGTGATGCAAACGTTTCAACAAACGCTGTTGTTTATGCACTGATGGTGACAACAGCGATTGTTTAAACGTTTGTATGGTAATATATTGGCTGCATACAAGCTCTCTGGCTGTTGTTTAATTTAAGTTACAATTGTTTCTTGGACTTTCACATCGTGTTCCACCCAAAAGCGTCATATTTATTCTTATACTTTGCTCCAGTTCTGAAGCGGCAATGCATTCTTTTATCACATGCTTCATTACCAAAAATTTTTTGTAAGGCACGTGTATTTCAATCACTATCTGGTCTGCAACGTGACCTTGTTTAAAAAGAAAACCACATGTTTTTATCTTCGCTAAACGTTTGATGCGTTATGAGTAATTGCTTTTTCTCCCGTTGAAACAGAACAAACATACACAAGTTGTCCTTAATCCCTGTTAATCATCCAGCTGTTATATTTTAGTTCCGCTTGGACATTACTCAAAATTTTGAAAGAATTTTCAGTGTCGACCTGCTACATTTCATGTTTTTTTTGCTGAGATTTTGAGAATTGAAACAANGTTTTTTTGTACAACTTTCTCATGAAAATGGCCACTTACATTCATGACAATTACTGCACATATTTGGAAAACACAATTAATAGTTTGTCACACTTTTGTATATTTAGTTGGAAACAAGCGTTTACCAGCTCATCGACTTGTGTTGTCCTCTGTATCTGAATATTTCCGAGCAATGTTCAACAGTAATGTACTGGAAGCAAACCAAGAGGAAATAACCTTGACAGATATGGACGAAGATGCTTTTACTGATCTACTCAAATACATGTACACAGGTTGGTTTGTGAGAGCCATGCTTAGACATATGCAATAGACTTGATTTCTGTTTTTTGCAGTATTTACAAATTTTACTTTAAACAATGATTCAATTGTTTAAATGTTTTTATGGTCTAAATCAGGGGTGTGCAACCTTTATTACTGGAATGCCAAATACAATCACCAGCATTGGGCTGCGAGCCACATCTTTCTTAAACACAGGTTGAATTTGTCTTTTTGCACATTAAAAAGAACATTCCATTTTTGTTGTTCGCCTTACTTTAATAGCAGCATTGTTACATCACAGACAATAAATAGAACTGTGATCGACTGTGCAAAGCACAAAAAAAATGATGTACTGAAATCAATTTGCGGGCCACACTGAATTCAAAACCAGCACCTCTTCCTGGGCCGCATTTGGCATGCAGACCGCAGATTGCACATGCCTGGCCTGAATCAGTGGTTCCTAACATGTGTGCAAATGGCACATCACAAGGCTTTAACGAAGGTCCTTAGAGTAACGTTGTCATCATATTTTTCCTCCCATTAGTCACAAAACAGAGCAGTCTTTAGTTTCATCAAAAAGCAATAGGCATTGGAGGATTGTAACCATTGATTGATTTCACTTCTGTGATGCAGCAATAAACAAAGTGTGCAATATATTTTTTTATTTTGCTGTTTACAGAATAGTAGTAAAAAAGTACGTATTACCGTTTTGCAGTTTGAATTTGTTTTTGTTTCTATTCCATTTCGTTTCTAAGCTATTTTATTGCATGTTTAGGTGTTTTTGTTCTTGAAATTTGGAGATTCTAATGGTTTGCTATCCTAAAAAGCTTAAGAACCATGGTCAAAATATTTCTAGGTGCCAACCTGAGGACCTAAAGTTCTTTCTTGTTTTGCTGGAATTATATTCACAGGATATTTGTCTTGTTACAAAAATGTAATCGTTTTGTCATTCTCATTATGACAGTGTAAATCGGGGTCACAAACATTCGGTCCCCGAAGAATCCAAAGTATAGCTAGCTGAAAATGAAGGCAAGGCTTTATAGGATAAAGCTGTGATAGCTTTTTCTGATTCGAAGCAGCTATTGCGATTGTTGAGTCACTGAAGTGCCATTGTCCATTTGTAAATAGGTCTTTAAAGATGGCGGCTGCACAGCTGATCCTTCACTTTGCTATATTTCTGTTTATCAGTTTGTTTTGATCTATCAGATTTGAAGAAGCTGAGCTGTGTCTAAAAAATTTCAAACGCAGTGCAAATAAGCTAGATGCAGCAATACAGTGATTAAAGGTCAAGTATAGTATTTGACATTTGCAAAATCACTGCAACAGAAGTTTTTATAGTGCAGCCCTCGAGTTACCTTGTGTTTTCCCTTGGCACTTAAAGGCATTTGAGTTTGAGACCCCTGGTGTAAATTCTCTTTTAAACCTAAATTATGGTACAGGACTGCTGTATTATGTTTTTGTTATGTTTGTCATAATCGTGTTTTGTTTGTCATGAACTGTGTTGTGTCAACCCAGGTAAACTTGAGATCTGTGAAGACAACGTAGAGCGAATGGTCGCCACAGCAAACATGTTGCGATTGGAAGATGTGGTTGAAGCTGGTTGCTCATTTCTGATGAAACAACTCCATCCATCCAATTGTCTTGGAATCCTAGCATTTGCCGACACCCAAAGTTGCCACAAACTGCTGCAAACTGCACATGACTATACAATGGTATGCACTGTAGTTTTATTGGACATGGGCTGCAAAACATCTTAAAAGGCAGTACAAAACCAATTGAAGCTAATTGATCATTATTTATGCAATAAACTTGCCAATTTACCAATCATATCAAAGATTATGTTTAAGTAAACCTGTATTCGATATTTGTAAACACTTTTTTTAAGCAGTCATGAGGTCATAGGCTATTTCTTAACTTTTATCCACACTTGAGGCTCTCTTATAGGCCTTATAGTTGGAATTAGTTTCTTTATCTCCATCGGGGTTAATAATACCATTTACAAACTTACTTTTCAGGATCATTTTACTGAAATGACCCATAATAAAGAATTTCTTCTGCTGCCTATCAACCAGGTATATATACCACAAATAAAACAAACACTCCTAAACATCAATTCAATTGTCCTGTTCAATTTACTATGTAGATATGTGAGCTGCTATCCAGCGATGATGTCAACATTCCAAATGAAATCGCAATGTTTGAAGCTCTTTTGCGATGGGTTCGACACTGTGAAGCAGAACGAAGAGTCTACATGCCCCAACTGTTGTCACATATTCGACTAACTCACATGGACAAAGAGGTTAATACCTGCACATGTGAATGTTTTTTTTTTTCAGCTAGCCTCTTTGAAATGTTTGCAGGCAATATTTAGATGATAATAAGTGGCTAAATATGTCTGCAAGATATAATGGCATAGTTTCTGTAGAAAGAAAACAAATGTTGTGTCTTTAAAGTTGACTAAGTAATGGAGACATTGTAATCTTGGTAATAAAAACTATTATGGTAATAGGTTCTTTTCAAATTTGTTTGTTTTGTATTTGTATTTGGACTTGTTTGGGTAAAATGAGCTGATCAACGACACAACCTCATTTTAAAGACAGGAAGGAAAACCTTAGTTAGAATCACTGTCTTCTTGCAGCTAAAGCATTATGGTGCAATACATAATGAATGAGTTCGATTGATTGGTTGGTTTCCTGTTCTTCGAGGAAGTGGATTCCTATCAATATTAATGACCTAGAAGAGAAACTGTATTTAAGTCATTACCAGAAAACTGGTTTTGTTTTTAGTCCTACAGCACCATAGAATTTAAAAGTATACCACTACATTAATCTATATTTAAAACAAGGGTATGTCTGTTGCTAACTTAACAGCGAAACTGTTCTAGTGTCATTAAACTGAAAACATTTTTACTCGAAGAAGCACTGCTTCGGCTACCGTACATGCTTTTCTTGGTGTACACTGGTTTACTGAATATTTGTTTGTTTGTTTGTTTAATATTTATCCTATGGGTGGAACAACATGTTATGCTCATAATGAGTTATGTCTCATCAAGCTACGTGCCTCATTGCGGTTCATCTTTGATTTTCTATTTGAAGTTGGTGACTTCAGTTTGGTCTAATACATCGGGTCCTACTCGGTTTAAGCAATGCCACTTAAGTTTCTTGCTCATGTAAACACAAGCGACAGAGACAGGATTAGAAACCACAACCTTGTGCTAACTGCTAGGGCAGTGGTTCCCAACCAGGGGAGGAATTTGATTGGTTAAGGTAAGGAAAGGAATTTCCACTTTATAGTAAAGTTATTCATGATAAGCATAGTATTTTTTAAAGGTAGACCTAGTGGTTCCAAACTTTTTAATATTGCTTTATATCACTTCTTGTCTAGTTAGGAAGGAATAAAAAGTTCCAAAATAAGTGAAAGGGAATGCATAAAAAGGTTGGAAACCACTGCACTAGAACATGCGCATGTTTAGTGGTTTACTTTTCTGGTGCCAAATCTGCCCAGTCCTTGTTTAATAAAGAAAACAAGTAAGTTTTGCCCAACCTTACCATGTTTTTATTCGCAGTATGTGGCCGACGTGGTTGAAACCAACCCGTTGATTTGTGATAACTTGCCCTGCGAGCATCAGGTAATACAAGCCTTGATTCACCACATGTTGCCTGAGCGACGACCCTGCGTGCAACGGCCCCGCAAGTCAACCACTGGGCATTTGTATGCGATAGGTGGAATGGACACATCTAAAGGTGTGTGTGTGTGTGTATTCCGTTTAGGCGTACGTACAATCGCTGTTTAGCTTTCATCGATTAGCAAATGCAGTGGCATTCATATAGTTTTAGTTACAAGTATGGATGTATGTAGAAGAACATTTCTAGTTGTCCCTGATCAAATTGTTTGAGCATGACTTAGATATTTCAACTGATTGATCGGAAATTTTTAATCTAAACTTTTGACATGTGTTTCCCCTCATTAAACAGGAACAAACCATGTAGTTGTTCCAATTTTAATCCTAAATCTAGCTTCCCCAGGAATAAATGTGAACCCTTGTTAATTATATGATGGAAGTTTGGAACCAATCTTTAGCCCCCACAGGGCGTTTTAAAGCAACCTTGCGTAATTGTTTTACTACTGTAAATATTGCTTATGACATGCATACACATCATGGTATGCAGTTCATCTCACTCTATTTATTTTTTCTGTTAGTTACATTACAATCAACCCAGCCAGTTTAACAATACCCTTTTCTCTTCTTTTCTTCTTCTTTATGCATATTGCTTCAGTTGGCTTCACATGTGAGTATTACATCACTGCATATCTTGTCACAAAGATCAGAAAAAAATTGCTTTGCACTATTGTTTGCCTGCATTTTACATTGTAAACATGCTCTNCATTGCAATACAATCACCGCACTCAGTCTGTAGGTTTCAGTTTTAACACGTTGTATGTGTATCAGGCTTTATTGAAGTTTTCAAGCAGTAGTTTTTCACTTTATTGAAGTTTTCAAGCAGTAGTTTTTTTTTTCATTGTCTGTTTAGTTTTGAAGTGTGGTAAACAATTTATCCAGTGAACAAATCTGGTCTTTGGGGAATTGATTTTAACCCTGTTTTATTTCCTTGAAACTACAATTTGCAAAACACCGCTACTCAAAGATCCTGTCATCCCAATGAAAAAAGGCCAAGATCAGTGCGTCTCAACCCTTTTTCTCGCGCGGCCCAGATAACGTTTAAAACAATCCCATGGCCTACTAGCTCATCCACATGGCAAACTTTTCTCATTTCAAGCTTGTTGTAACACACATTGTTTTGAGCTTGTATGGAGATTTATTCCAATACGTACTTTAGTGGGAAACTTGTTATTGAAGACAATTGACTAGTTTCCTAATACTTGGGGATGATAATTGGGACGGTAACATTTTAATCTATAGCTCCGTGGCCCATTTGCAAACTGCTCTATAGCCAACATATATATCCACAGCCTAACGTTAAAAATCTCTGTTACAAACCGACCTAATCGCAAGCACAGGCGACACCGAAAATAGAGAACTAAACAAAATATGTATACAGCGTCCTCGCGCGGAAGTTAGGATTCTCGATGTCAGCCACTATTGGCGCGCTTTGAATGGTAAAATAAAACAAGTTGCTTTTCGACAAACGACATGAAAATCGTTGAAAGGGCGCACTCTTTTAGATGACAATGACAAACAGAATATATAAGTTTTGAACGGGAAACTACTATGTCAGGATAACTCAGAAATAGTATGTGAAAATAAACGTTTTAATACTTGGTACATGTAAGCTAAGGTCGAGAGTTAAAGTTTTCTTACGTGTTAGACGAACTTGTTCACGTTCACGTGTTTGCAAAAAATATATTTGTTTTCATTTTACCCACTTGACATCCTGATGAAAAACCACTGGAACAATTATAAATGTATAACCGAAAAAATAGCACAATAGCTGACCGTGACATAAAAACACATCGACCGAATTCCTGTTAGTAGCCATTACAATTAACGACTCGTAAATGCGTGTTTCACATGGGATTAAGTTCCGGCATTTATCATGCAGCTCGCCTCGTGAATAAATAATCAGCAGCGAACCGAGCTACCATCAACATGTAGGTCAATCAGCCCACTACATACATTATTTATTCATGCACTGCTTCATCAACTGATTTTTGTGCGTAAATTTCAGGTTACGAAGGTTCTTTGTCGTTTGCCTTTAATGCCTTAGGTACAAAATTTACGATTTGAAATAGTCTCAATAGGAAGATACAAGCCAGGGGGGGGGGGGGGAACATTTTCTACATTTCGACAAACGCTGTTGTCATCTTGAGGAATGTGGAAACACAGAAAATGTTTTACACACAATTTCTGGCTTGTATTTTCTTAATAAGAAGGCCTTGTTTTTCAACTAATTATCTCAACGAAAAATAAATAGTTTCCAGCCGTATTTGTCCATGTTTTTTTATTGTATGGGGGTACGTCCTGTGTAAAGTTAATCTTTATCAAAAGTTTCACAAAATGTTAATTTGATGCT
>QXVZ01001988.1:0-10436 GCA_008931825.1 Phallusia fumigata
ATGAAAAGTTATCACAATTTTTTAGTAGGCATGTGCACTCTGTCTAATGAGTCCCTTTTTCACACTTGGATGGCTTGTTTGTCAAATATGGCCTGTAAACCAAAATATTTGTTCACCCCTGTTCTAGTTCCAACATTTATAAACGTTTTTATTGGGGATTGGTGGAACTACAAACATTTTTTATTAGGGTACTCAGTACCAAGTATTCTAATTTTTGTTTGATGCTCAGCAGGGGTTTAAAACTGATACCCTGTGCTTGACTCAAATCGCCTGAACATAAACTAAAGGTGAACAAGGGTTTCCAGGTTACTCGTTAAATTCAAGTTACACAAACCAGCCTAAGGTATTTCAGATAAATCATTTAATGCTTTCCTTCTGTAATTGTCAAGTTTCACCACACAGACATACCTGTTCCAAAGGTATAGTGCAGGAACATTTCACTTTGAAACACAAAAAAACAAATTTCTCCCCATCCTCATAACTTGGTGTTTTTTGCTTGGCCAGGCTAAACATTAATGTAGTACACTTTCAAGTTCCAAGGGTATGATGTATTCAGATGTAACCTGCTGCTTGTTATTTCTTGATCCAACTACCATGAAAATGTTTTAAAACAGTTGTGGAAAATTTTTTAGACTTCTCGCTGGTGGCAGCTGATGAAGAAAACTTTATAAATTTGAATGTGGTTGATGGAAACGGGGACATGGTTGACCTCGAAGACATCCAGGAAACACTTCTTTTCTCCAAAGAAGCACATGTTGTGCTGCAAATTTATCATGAAAAGGTTTGGATAGGAGTTCAAAAAAAAAGCTACGAGAATCATCTGATGTTTATAGTTTGTTCAAAACTGGGATTCTGTATATTAGGCACCTGTGGTTCAGGACAGATTCTGCAATTAATATACCTTAGTTAAAAAACTTCCAGTTTAATCAGGTTTTTGTGTATGCTTACAAAAAATATTGTTGCAAAACAAAAACTCTTTCGATTTTTCTGATATAACCCTTAAATTACTAGTTAAGCACAAATAAATACAACAAATTAACTTGTCTTTTATGTATCCATTGCTTTTAACTTTTGTTTATATTTGCGAAAAGGTGTTCGAATCGTGTTCCTCAGTGCTGGAGTCTGGTTTCGAGTTGGAACAAATTCTGTCACAATTTTGTGACCAACTTTCTGCTAAAGAGGAAAAGGTTTGTCACCGTACTTGGTCTGAATCCCATAAAACCCTATCACCTGGTTCAACTCATTTCTGACAAACTGCACAGGATATAAAGTGCCACTCGCTGCTCAGTTTATCACTTAATGAAATTCAGTTTATGCATACCCCTTATCATTTACTGTGATAAACATTTAGTGCAAAATTAAACATTCTGAATCAAATCAACTGTTTGATTTTTTTCCTTTATTGTTTTCCTATACTTGGCACAGCCATAAAGATGCATTTTTCCAGGCATGGGACATGGCTGTTGCAGCAGGCCAGTCACAATCAACAGTACGGCGTATTTTGGTTGGTTTGGCCCAGGACCGAGCCCGTCTTCGTGGCACTTTGGAGCAAGTCAAGGAGACACGGAGATCAGTCAATGCTATTAGAGCCCGGATAAGAGCTGCCCTGTTGTTTTAAAGCCTTTCTGCCTTTGTGTAGAATTTTTTTAATGTTTCCATTCCCAAACACTTTGCATTTATGTTGTAAGTCAATTTAGATGCTGTAAAAATCAAACAGGTGTACTTGTTACATTAAAACTAGAGGCATAAATCCTGCTTTAATCCAAGTCACAACAAAAAAGATGCCCCAATTATGCTTGCAGTTCGAGTAGCGAATCCACTAAAAATGGCAATTTATTAGGCGTTCTACCAGAGAATTGTTATTAATTATAATTACATGTCACAAAATTTTCGATTTCAACACATTGTTTTTACACAACGACAGTACATTTAAGTCGATATTTCTAAAATGTATAGCCATACTTCCCAAATGCTGCATAAAATCTGTGGCAAAGGCACCTTGCAAAAAAAGTAATTTGAGAAGTAATTAGGTAAAATTGTAAGCAAATTACAATTACACAAACTCAAAATGTTTAAATTACGATTACAATTACACCAAAAATAGTAATTAATTACTTTCAGCTCAATTACAAATTGTAATTGATCCAACTCCGCATTCTACAAATGTGACACTTTTGAATTGACACTGGTGAACACTTTTCTTATGTACACTTTGAAAGCAAAGACATGTAATCATTTAGCAGAACTTGTATGCTGAAGTACTCACTAACATAGGTGTGTACAGCTGTGTTGTCACCAACACTTCAACACATGACTGTTTAACAACCTCTGTTCCACCGCCAGTCCAAGTCTACCTTCCTAATGTAAATACAGAAAGATATTAATTTAAACATATTTTCCTGCATATTCTGTTCTAAACTTTTTGATGTGTGTTACTGAAACCCATGTAAGGACCAACGATGTACAAGGTGCAATTTTATTTTTATTGTAAAGTCTATTTTTAGTTTGTTTTTTTGTATTTATCACGCTATTTTTTTTTAAGAGTTTTAAATCATGTTACCGTTTCTATCACTTGTACATCAGATGGTATTACGAAGTCTGTTTGTGGATGGGCTTTGTGCTGGCAACTGTGCTAAAAAACATTAATTTGACTGCAGCTGTGTGCTTTTCCTATTTTATCTGGTTGACAGCACAAACCTTAGCAAGCAACATGCTTCGTACCAGTGTAACATATATTTTTTTATTTCAGTTTTTTCATGGGTAACCTTGAACCATTTCATTGTTAAAAGTTTTATTTTTATTTACAGTAGTCTGTTCATCCTATTTTCACAGTAGCTGTGTTTGCCACATAGTATGTAGTTCATCCTAGGTGCCTTTTTATTGAGTGATTTCATCCTACTTCTCTATTTAATATGATTTCGCAAAACACTGTTTTCGATTTAAGAGGTTTCAACTTTAAAGAGATGTGCATTGCAGTAATTCACTTGTCTTCCGTTATGAACTTTGTATGTCAGTTTTAAAACTTAAAATTGCTGCCACCAGTTTTTTTTGTCACAATAAGCAAGCAATTTCTACTTGGCTAAAAGCCAATAGGCTACATGCAGTTAACCACAGCCTCTATTTTTAAATAATTTAAATTCAGTTGGTGATCTTTGTAACTGGATTTAAAATGTTTTCACAATGACGTATGAACATTCACAACTGACCCAATCGTCTTTTTAAATGGCCGGAGATTGTACAGTTTTATAGTTTTACTTCACACTTGTAACATCCTTCTTGATGACATTACACTGTAGTTATGTTGCTGTAATTCATACATCACATAGCCTTCACTCCTCAATTCTCTTTTGCACTTCAGGTTTTTTTGCGTGTTTTGTAAAAAGCACAACAATAAAACATACACATAAGCATTGTCAACTTTGCAGAAGGCCCATGGCTTGCAGGGCAGCCTCCGCAGCCTGTGCTTTTGCGATTTTCTTGTTCATTGCTGCTTCAGATGGTTGGTATGCTGTATTGTTCACTGTGACCTGCAAGATTTGTGTTAAAATCAGGTAAGCATTCTCTGTTTTTGTGAATAGAAAAGCTTAGTGGGGTAATAAAACCTGCCTAAAAATTATGGACAAAGGTTCAACACTATCTGATAGTAGTTAGGCAGTTGCAACAGACAAACTTTTATTTCTGAAGGACCAAAACATTAAACATCAGTTATAAGTATGGCAACAGATCTATTACTTCATCAGGAATGGCCTTCCTGGATAAACCCCTAAATTGAAGCAATGCTTTGTAAGTTAACAAAAACAACTTTTCCAACAACAACTTGACTTGTAGATGTCACAGAACTTACCTTGAACAAGAATTGCCGACTGTGATCTGGTCCTGAATCAAGTACAAGACGAAAGTCAGGCGCTGACCACCTTCGTTTCATACATAATTCCATCAATGCACTCACTGGGTGTTTTCCTGACAGATCTTTTACAACTGTCTTATGTGTTGGCATAGAAGGTGGTGCAGGTGCTTCCATAAAACTACTGAGACCTGTAAGCAGAACTTCTGATTACATTTGAACTGTTACAGTGTTTTTAAAGGCAAGGTATTTAGGAAAATTGGCCCAAACTGTTTTCTTTGGCTGAGCACCATGTGAATTTTTAAGGAGTGTGCTCTTTTCGAATATCAACTTTTTATAGTATCGACAACAGACTTTATAGTGTATCCGAAAAAAACTAGTTTTTCCTTTGTTCACTTATGAAGTGAGATATGTCTTGACTCATATTTTTTTGATATTCATTGAAATAAGAACAACAGATTGAGGACTTTTTGTTGGGCAATGGAAAAAGTTTAGGGAACTTTCTGTTGTCACAGATTCACTAAAAATCCAAGGTATGTTGGAGTTCTTGCCTTTTCTGTCAGTTTTCACGCTGACTTTCAGTGGTTCAAGTAATCCTATGTTGGTCTTTCCCAAACTCTCACCATCCCTCCAACCCATCTTCTGCAGAAGACTTTTCCCGATTCCCTCCACTTGCTTTGTAGAGTTGAATGTTTGCTGCAGAGCGAGCCAGTAACGAATTAGTCAAGGACAAATATGCACCCAGATGCATGTAACCATTAAACTAAAGGGAAGATTAGGCCACAAATTAGGCAGGTAGTGGTATTGGGACTCTTAGGCTGTCACTGAGATGTACAACTCAGTTTGTGGAGCATCAGGAAGGCAGACGAAGGCCATAAGTCTACATCACTCTACAGGGTGAGTGTTGTTTTCTTGGTTTGGAACATAAAGGATAACTGATATACTAAAATCCTATTTAGTACATGTATCTTCCCTTTAGTTTCTAAAAGAGCACATGGGGTTACAACAAAAAAATGAGGTTTGTTGGCAATTCAGTCAACTGATAGCAGCAGCAACAGATGTATATAACACATGCTAATATGAGCCTTACCGTCTCTCGCAAATGCACAAGAGCATGACCATGAGGGCTTAAGTTTAATTAAATTCAGAAACACAGTCATTCCTAAAGATTTTTTTATCCCTGTTGGAAGAAAAAAGGTTTGCTTTTGTCCTTGGTTAAGTAACAATGCCTCGGCTCAAANATTACATTTTGGATTAAAACTGCATTACTTTCCTCCACAGCCTGCGGTTCAGGGCATACCTATGAAGATAAGATTTTCTCTTACATGCAATATACACCCAATAAAAAAAATTCAAAACCACTTTTGTGCATTGCTTCATGAATATCTCTGCAGAGTGAAATCCTAAAACAGTGGTTTTAATGACGTTTCGTATCGATACTCGACTTTGCAAATATTTGCATACCTACAAATCTACCAGAAAACTCATACTGCTTGAAACCCCAGGTCAAAATAATATATAAGGTAAAATGCCGGAAGAAAATTTACCGTAGGTGTTTTTTCTTCTTTCTCTTTCGGTTTCTCCTTTTCAACAGGTTCCCACTTCCCATAAACTTCTTCCTTCTGATGTTGTGATCCAGATGAGACAGGAAATTCTTTGGTAAGTTCGTTGATGGGTTTGGTACTTCTCACAATTGGATTACTCTGGTTAACACAAAATCAGGTCCTAACAACTAAGTGCTCAATGGCTTAGGGCTGAAATTTAAAATTGTGCTTGGAGTCTGAACCAAATCCATCTCGGGCAGAGCAAGCGCAAAAAACTATTATGTTATGGTTTGTTCTTTTTTTTTCCAATTTTAACTTTGAAATAAAGAACAATGCCTGGGTTGCGTATATTGTTAAAGAGTGCTCTTTCATGCTACTGCATTTATTACGGCTTCTTTTAAACTGTTGGGTGATCGGGACTGGCACTTGATGAGGGTTTTGCTGGGTGGAGGTAATACACTTCACTTCAGGCAATTATCGGACTGCATCTCACCTTTATATTAAATGAAATAGCTGGTGTAGGTTTGACTTGGTAAGGATGATGAATGGAAGCAGGAGGTGTGGGTTGGACAACTGAAGGACTGACATTCACTTCACGCTTTCCATCAGCGATGTCCTTACAAACCCCAGTCAACTGCTGCACTGTAAAACCACCAGATCGCAGAAGAGCCTAAAGTGTTTACAAAAAATAAGTAATGTGCATCATATCATGTCTTTGGTCATGAAGAGGATTTAAACCATACAGCATACCAGTATTAGACGGTTCCTAATTTCCAATTATATGCAGAACATGTTGCATACAAATCCTTTAACTTACCTTGCTTTCAAGGGAAAGGTTGTTTATAGTCAGATCAGCTTTATGCTGTGCCATTACATTTGCCTTGGCAATTGCCAGAAGCTTTACTTTGTCCTCCTTTGTGATGATGGGAGAAAGTGATCTTAATAGAAAATGGTCAGAGGTATACTCGTACGAAACACACAAGCAAAAAAATTAGTCATTTTACCTTGAACGCCTGTGATGTCTTCGGTGCTTCCTCTTGTGATCTCCAGACCTGCAATAAACGCCACGACACTATAAAAAAGGTAATTAAGAGTCTCCAACCATTACTGACCTTGAATGGTGGTGTCGGCTGTGACGATGACGCGACCGAGACCTTGACCTGAAACATGATTATGTAGTTGGATATTATTTTGTCATGGCGATAAACATTGAGTGCATCCAATTTTTTCGGCATGTTTGCAGTAAAGGGTATAAAAGTTACACGAAAATGACAAACTCTAACCTTGATCTTTTTGATCTGTGACTTCTCTTCTTGGAGTGGGACCTTGACCTGAAAGTGGAGAAAAAAATACAGAGGAACAAGTGCAAAAATTAGAGAAAAACTTTTTAGGCTGTTTAGTCCATTAAATTTTACATTTTATCAATTTCACACAAAAAAGTCCCACTGCTATATAGAGAAAGGCTGATATATATACCATAATTTGAACGAACACTTTTTATCTCATGAGCACATACCTTGACCTTGAAGTTCTTGAATGGTGTCTTGATGAATGCTTCCTGTTGTGTCTACTGCTTTCATGTGAATGTTTGTGCAAAGTTACATGTTTGCTTTCAGGACTTTTAGCTGGGGCTGTTGGGGATTCAGTTTTTGGCAGTGCCTCAGCAGCCATATTAGCCATGCTCTTAATTTCTTTCAAAGTGGTTGTGAGCGTACTTTCTGTTTTAAAACCTTGGGTTTGAACTAGACCAGGATCACATTTTTCAACTTGGTTATCTTGTGTTGGAGCATCAGGCACTTTTTCAGGTTTTTCAGTTTCTGTTTGATTTGAAGATGGAATTTCTTCAGGAAGTTTATTGCATGATAAATCAGGCTCATTCTGGGCAATTTGGACAGCTTCTTCCATTACAAAAACATCTTCCTTAACAGCCTCAGCTACACCAACTTCTGAAGTGTCTTCTGGTTCAACTTGCAAAGTAGCGGAAAGATTTTCAATCTCTTTTATTTTTATAACAGTGTCATGATAACAGTTCAAAGTTTTGTCCGTTATTACATTTTCATCTTCATCAACAATCAGCTTTTTCTTTATCGGTTGATCAAGTCTTTCTTCAGACTTCCTCTTACCCCGTACAAGGACTTTCTCATTACTTTCCTTGTTTTCTTTATCTTTTTTGCTTTTCTTTTTCTCTTCTTTGTGTTTTTTCTTCTTTTTCTTGTGTTTGTGCTTCTTGTCTTTCTTTGGTTTGTCATTACTATTACTATCTTTGATTTTATTCGTCTTGTTTGTTTCTACAAGCAAAAGTATACACATTTAATGACAACATCAACTGGGTATGGCCTGATACGCATATTTAAATTTGTTGACAAATATAAATTTGTGGGATTATGATTTATGCAGATGTAATCGTGCACAAATAGAGTACTCGAGGATATAATCCAGCAACTATATGACTGGTCACTACAAATTAACACACATTTTGTTTTTGAAGAAAAAAGGTGAGATTTAAATACCTGTCAAAGATTTTTTTAAGGATTCTTCAAGCTTTTCTTCAGCATTTTTCACCCTGAAAAAATTTTGATTGAAAAATCTACTACAGAAGGTTTTCAATTTATTTCCAACACACAGAAAAACATGACATATAGGAATGCAAAAGGAAACAGGATTTTTTTCGTTATGCAACAAAATTGTGTTGCAACTTACCCGTTTATTCCAAACTGCTTTAGTTTTGTGCTAACAAATGATTTAAAAATATCGTCAACGCCGTCCATGTCCAATGGAATCATTCGAACAGAAAGTTTTAGTTTTTTTATCGGGAAAAGTTTCTACAACACAGTAACATTTACATTTTACAAGTGTGTGGAACAAAAACAATCCCTAGAGAAAATCATCGGGGTCACGTCTTTGTAATGGATCAGCGAACAAATCAGACATGGACATCTTAACAACAAACAAATGGAAATATTTCGCAAAAAATCAAATTACTTTTTTTTCTGCGGTTTTTTCTCACATGCAATTTTATTTGGTATTTATTGTTTTTAATGTTGCTGCAAGTATTTTTACACCTTAGCTAAATTCAGTGTTCATGTGTGCCTCTATGACATCTCCATTTTCTGGTGGTTGGGTGACGGTAGAGAGTTCTTTCGAAAAGGGTACTCCTGCCTGCTGAAATGTAAAAGTGCTTTACATTTTTGAAACCAATACTTCAATCAGAGACTATAAATTGTTCAACAATGTCTGTTTATTAGCGACTATACCGAAAAAGTCCCATGTATAAATTTGCAACCTGTTAATACTTTTAATCCCACCACGGTCCTTTTGCCCCAGGACAAATCGTAATAAAAATGCCTGCTGAAATGTTAAAGTGCTTTTTATTTTTGAAACCAATACTTTAATCAGAGACTACTGAACGGTCTATCTTCTTTAACGTTGTCTGTTTACAAGCGTACTGTACCGAAAAAGTCCCATGTATAAATTTGCAACCTGCTCATACTTTCATTGACCAATCTGTTGTTATGCTTAGTGGACAAACATTAGTGATCCGCAAATCTGTGGCAAATATTTATCAGGATTTACATCCGTTATCGAATTGCAACAGCTTTGTTGGTTGCCTACTTTTACTTTTTGCTTAATTAATTAGAGTCGTGTACATATCAACCGTTTCGGTTTCATTTCAACATTTATTTTGGTATATTTTGTTTTGGTCAACAAATGGTGGTACCACCGTCAAAACGTTATTGTTTTTTATTTTCGGGGCGTCATGGATTAGGGCCCTATCATTGTTTGGCCTAATGACGCGCAACTAACTCCAGGAAATTTGAATTGACTTACCTCTAGGCCTGTTCCTGTACATGTTTTTTCTACTCAGTTTAGCTGCACGCTTGTTGACAAACATCCGTCAGTAAATTAATTTCTAAACTGAGACTCATGAAGAACCAAAACAATATAAAACAAGATGATCGGGACTCTTACAAAATCATGTCGAAAATTGTTATNGAGACTCATGAAGAACCAAAACAATATAAAACAACATGATCGGGACTCTTACAAAATCATGTCGAAAATTGTTATCAATGAAATCTTAGTGAGAAGGAACTTTTAACAATAGTGCAAATATTTCATGTTATTATCAGATCGAAATATTAAGTGGACGTTTGTTTTCGAGGCCCGACAAAATACCGATCAAGTTTTTACATACTTATAAGTTGTGTTGTTTTATGCCAACGGGAAAACCAGCCTAATACCAACTATATTACCACTTGACTTCTTCAATGTGTTTGGGTTTTTCACAGACGTTGCAATATTTGCATTGTAAATGACGCCCAATACCAAACCAAACATCGTAAAACAAATTTATTGCAAGTTTTATCGCGCAAGTGGCAGTTTGCGTAAGTTGCTGTTTTGAGAAAATGAAATTCTGTTTGAAAGCTGTAGTTTCGAATTTAGAAATAGCGTGAAAAACACTCAATGTTATGACGCAAGATTACGCTGACTGCGGATGTGGCAGTGCGTGCGTCATACTTAAAGGGTAACAGTCGACACATAAAGCAAGCAGTTATTTGACACTAAACTGTTCGAATTAAAAAATTCGCGCTATTGTTATTTAACTAGCTAATATTAGGAAACAATAAAAATGCAGACAATTGTGCAGTGCGAATTGACTTGAGGCGATTTTAAACTCAACTTGTACTGTCCTTTAATACAAAAGGAGAAGAAGGGTGTGTGTGCTTTTTTTCATTCCTCTAATTACGTCAGCCTGTTTCGCACGCAGCAGCATCAGTTTATAGTTCTCTGCCGTTGTCGTCCTATGAACTGTATCGTATTGTCTTTGTCGAGTAAAAATGGGCCTATTGTTGCGTTTTAGATGATCTTGAGAAGCATTATAGGTTGATTTGTTTGTGAAAATACCTTTAATACTTTGTGTTTATTTTTCTGTTTAGTACTACCTGTACACCGGCGTTTGTCAATGCACTGATATCGGGTTTTAATTACCTAGTCTAATTACTGTATAACCTGTCTTTTCCCATTTTGTGTTTTACCCTGTCTCGCAA
>QXVZ01001992.1:0-32176 GCA_008931825.1 Phallusia fumigata
ATATCGCTTGGTGCACCTTTATATCGCTTGGTGCGCCTTTATATCGTTTGGTGCACCTTTATATCGCTTGATGTACCTTTATATCGCTTGGTGCACCTTTATATCGCTTGGTGCGCCTTTATATCGTTTGGTGCACCTTTATATCGCTTGATGCACCACACGCTTGTGCACCATTAATGGAAGAATAAATGGTGGTGGAATACTGTTGAAGTTAAAACAGTATAAAAGACAAATAAAGAAACATTTCCTGCTTTTTTGCATTTCGACACAACCGCTGTAAAATGTTATTACATCGCCTTGACATGATTTGTACCATGTTTTTTTATTCATTTTTTCTTGAATTCATTTTTTCCCTCTTTTAAAAATGCCCAAAATTTCACTTTTCCCGCTTTTCTTGTCTTTTCCGTTTTTAGTTTTGATTTTTTCGCATTTCCGTTTTTCTGCTTTTAATGTTTCCCGTTTAGAACGGCAATATGGCGAAAGCCGGGTCTGGTGTACTTTCTTAACCAAACGCAAACTCTTTCGCCTATGAAAATACCCCAATGACTTTTATATGTATTGGGCCGGATACGTCACACTATGACGGCATTACAGAAATATACGGAGCAATGAAAAAATACGATCTAGCGAAATACAACACCTAGCGAGCTAAAATGGCGTCAATATTACTTTATATGACTTCATACTAAAAATGATGTCATTCGGACCAACACAACACTATTTTTTGCCCTAAAATTGACCGGACTTTGAGACACGTTTTAAATAGATAGTAAATTCTTTTTTGTGCACTTTTGCGAAAGTAGTTAGTTACGTTTGAGGTTGCTCGTCAGCCATTCGCCTGTCACTCTAGTTAAAGTTTTTTAAAAGTATAAATTTATATTATCGAAAGGCTTGCAGTATAATACGTGTATCAAATTTTACTGCAGGTATGATTTTACGACAAATTTTTGTAACTGTGTTTAATTCCATGTGCGCATGGTAAAGTGGGGATCCAGGATAATCGTGCTAAAGCCAATACGATTAAAAATAGGAATAAATATATGTACATGAAATACCGGTAGACAAAAATCGACAGTTTTAATTAAAGGTTAGTTTATACTAATGTAATCTAAAAAATAAAATATTTAAAATTAACATGTTTTGCAACGAAACCAGAGTGTGTAAAGTCACCTGCATACGACCGCACACTTCTATATGTCAATTGACTGAGTAATTAGGTAAAAAGATCACATCATAAATACATTCGACCGTGACGTTCCCAGATATACAGTTGACCCAAATCAGTCGTTGCGACACAGCGACAAAGCTACCATCGTCTTCGGTTGGGGAGTACTGCAATAGAAGAACATTAATTTTCACTTTCTTGTCGAAAAAGCAGTCAAGAAAGTACACAAGGTGCAAGCATAGGCTTTTACGTTGTTAAAGTCGTCATTTGCGTTGTTTCGCGGTACCTCCCCTTTGGGGGTCCCTCACAGGCAAACCACTGACAGTGTTGATTTGAAACTTTGAGCGAACTTTCTCAAGAATGACTTTTTTTAAAACCTGTTGTAACATCACAATTTGATAAAAACCTTTTTTTGTTCAGTACACCAATGGTGGAGTTTTCCATTTTTCCTTGCACTTATATGTGCTGCTTCAGATGTTTTTGTCAAACAACAATGTTATCAATCATAAATCGCTCAGTGCATCCCAAAATAATTTATTTGTCGTAAATGATGAGTAAAATTTGTTTGGAATTGTACCTTATTCTTGTTTTACGGTAAAACGGCGGAGATGGTGCGTTTGACCGCTGCCGCTGCGTTGCGTCGATTTTTCGAGTCACTTTGAAGTTGGTAAAACTAGTATTTTATTAGCAGAGTGAAACTGGCTTACATTGCAATTGCTCGGAAATTAAAAACGATATGTTTCTGAAATTTTGACGCAATATGTTTGTCCGAATGGCGTCATTTTTGGCATATGTTAAGCGTTGATGACGCCATGTGTAAAGTTTCAGATCGCTGCATGGCGTATTTCACAAAATCGTAATTTTTCATTGCTCCATATATTTGTGTGATGACATCGTAGTGACGTCATTATGTGTGTGACATATCCGGCCTATGACATAATTCAATATATATACTGCAGTATGGTCATTGGGGTATTGCATTGGCGAAGGAGTTTGGTCAAGAAAAGACACAAGACCCGTGAAAGTCACCAGGGTTGCTAGCCTAAAGTCACCCCTCTGTTTAATATTTGCAGATTTATCTTTTATTTTTGGTGAATTGTCAATTATATGTCGATTGTGACTCTGCAATAGGGTAATTGGAAGATGGACAATACTGTGAGGTTGCCAATTTTTCTTGTCTTTGTCATTACATCTGCCGGCAACGCACAAACTCGTAAGCAATGTTTTACATGTAACAATTTTGATGCTCAAAACGGCAGGGTGCTTTTTATTGTTTTTGCTCTGTTTTTTCTTTTTTCTGTCTAACGCCAGTTTGTTCGCATGGTTTGGTCATAAAAGAGTTGTCCAAATTCCTTCAAATTTTCACACATGATAGATCTGTATCTAAAGTTGTGCACTGTCAACTTTTTACCCTAATTCACCCATTGGTTCACCCACAGGCCTCCAAAATGAAAAATTTTTAAAATGGCAATATTTAGCAAGTATTTTTATTTTATTAGTTAATACAATGCAAAGTATTTTAAATGATTTTGAGGCATTAGTTTGGATTCACCTATTTTTTACCTGTTTAACCCCAAATATTCATTTTTTTTACATGAGTTTGTTCCCACATTTTGGTCAACAAAGAGTTGTTCAAAGTTCTTTAAATTTTTGCACATGGTAGATGGGTATCTAAAGTTGTGCACTGACAACTTTTTATCCCAGTTTACCCATAGGTGTACCCACAGGCCCCCAAAACCTGAAATTTTTAAAACAGCAATATTTAACAAACTAAGTTTCCTAGAAGTTTCCTATTTTTTGATGGTTGATGCAATATAAACTATTTTAAGTATTTTGTGACTTAAGTTAGGATTCACTCATTTGTTACCTTTTTAACCCCAAACATTCAGATTTTTGTTTACACGCCCTTTGCTTCTGACATACTAATCTAAATGTATTGAAATTTAAAATGTACATATGTAGCGTGCTGCTCGTTGGTTGTTACAAATTTTAACCTGAACGGTCAAATATTTGCCCTTACGGCTGCCAATGCAGGTTTAAACGCTGACTGTTTTGCCCCAAATGCAAAATGACCTAACACAAGGGAGTGATTGATGAGTTTACGACACAAGCAACGCAACGCTCAGCAGTTGGTAACAGGCTGCTACTTCACACAGAAATGGGCAATTCTTTGGTGCGGCAAGCCGGGTGTTCTGCTGAATAAACTACAGTGGATGATGACCTCAGTATGTGGTTATTCAAAATACATAGCCAATGTAACAAAGAAAATGGTACATGTGGGGAACACATTTCAGGGTGGTAGTGTGTATGGAATGAAAATATTATTTGAAAATATAGAACACCACCTCTCTAGTTTTGATAGGGAATTTAAGAATGATGCCGGCTGGTGTGCATGCCCCGAGATAATAAACTGCTACTGTTAACCGCGTCTGGTGTGAATCTCGCTTAATCCTTTGTATTTAGTACTCACACTGCTTCAAGTTAAGCCAAACACCACTCAAGCCATTGGAAGTACAATCGAATTTTCATTTACATATGTGAAAGAAGCTACACAGATTGATTTTTATGTTGCAGAAAGTGTAAGTGAAAGAATATATGTTAACTTAGTTGCAATAGGTCCTGATCACAGAGGTTGGTACCTGACCACCTAAATTAACTGTAGTTGTGCAACAATTTGTTGCCATGTGAAACTGTAAAAGACAGTGCTTTCAAAAGACAAACTACATTTCTTTTTTGGTCATCTGCTAATGTTTGTCAAAAAATAGGCCAATACAGTTTTTCTGCCATATACTTACTAAATGTTATTAAATAAACTTCACTCTTCCAAACATTCAAATCCTGTAAATAATTTATGCTGGAAAATAGTCCTTAACATCAATATTNAATAATTTATGCTGGAAAATAATCCTTAACATCAATGTTTTCACAGCGAGCCTATCGATGCATGTATTCTCTAATTTCCAATTCCGCTAGTTGCTTCAACACGTTTGATTCAAGCTATCCCAATAGCTTTTCTGGAAGGTATTTTATTGCTACTTGATATGATTTCTAAATCTATATCTTTCAGTTAAAATATTGCTAAGTTACACTGGCAAAAAATAAAAACTAATTTGAATTTATGGTGGAGCTTTTATACCAATTGACTTTTGTGTAAGTTAAGCCATGCACATAAATAATTATTGAGTTATGTATTAGTATGGATTAAAAAAAAAAACTTAGTGCAAACAAAACAATTGAGTAATGCAAAAGATTTAAAATGACTAGGCAATTTTTTTAATTTTGACATGTNCCCCTTCCATGAAGGGGACACAAATAGTTTTTACTCTGTTTATTTTTCCTGTCTAACTCAAGTTGTTCCCACATTTTGGTCAAAAAAGACTTGTTCAACTTTCTTTAAATTTTCACACATGATAGATGGGTATCTGAAGTTGTGCAATGACAATTTTCTACCCCAGTTCACCCACAGGTCCCCAAAACGTAAAATTTTTAAAACAGCAACATTTAAGACAGTAATCACGTAGAAGTTTCCTATTTCGATGGTGGAAACAATCATGTTATAAAATTCCAAGGGAATAAGTGACCCAATGTATAGCGGGCATCGAATATATATCCCATGTAAATAAACATGGTACATGTGGNGAAGTTGTACAATGACAATTTTCTATCCCAGTTCACCCACAGGTCCCCAAAGTGTAAACTTTTTGAAACATGAACATTTAAGACAGTAATCACATAGAAGTTCCCTATTTCGATGGTGGATCATGTTATAAAATTCCAATCATGTTATAAAATTCCAAGGGAATTAGTGACCCAATGTATAGCGGGCATCGAATATATAGGAGAAGATCATCGAATCGAATATATCCCATGTAAATAAACACGGCACATGTGGAAAACATCAATTTGGGGTTAAAGTGTATGTGGAATAAAAGTATGGAGAACCCCACCTCTCTATTTTTTATAATTTCTGGTGAATAAACTCATAGCATCTTTGTGGGTTCCCTTCCAAAAGGGGACACATATTGTTTGCTTCCTAATGAGTCAAATGTTTCTCAAGCTAACATTGCATAAAAATATTTTTTAATGCCATAGACATGAATATTTTGTTGGAATCAGGAAATCCCCCTTTGTAGTTTTCTGGTAAACCTATGGTTTGGTGCATCATAGTGTACCAGGTTGTTCGACCCTCAGAATAGTGTACATATATATATGGTAAGTCATTTTAGTTTAAGCAGGCTATTGCATTATAATGGGTCTCCCCATGAAAAGGGGACATATTGTTTTCATATTAAATTTATCAGAGTAACAAATATTTTGATTTACCATAAATTAACAATATGAAATTTATACTACATCATTTAATGAAAATCAAAAGAGAATTAGAGAAATGACGTTGTTGTTGCAGTGAATTAACCTTAAGATATGTTATAATATGAAAATGGTTTGATATACAAGTTACATTTTTTATGATTTTGTCTGTAAAATACTTTTTTTCAATATTTGTTTTTTTCATATTGAGACAACCGAATNGAAATGACGTTGTTGCAGTGAATTAACCTTAAGATATGTTATAATATGAAAATGGTTTGATATACAAGTTAAATTTTTTTATGATTTTGTCTGTAAAATACTTGTTTTCAATATTTGTTTTTTTTCATATTGAGACAACCGAATGTTAAAATGTTTTTGTAGTGATATTCAATTTATACTGGCTTGTTTGCTTTTTCTGTGAAACTGGTATATATGCTAAGTTAATGCTCTTTTTCAACAGCTTGCACAGCTTTAACTGGACCCGAGGTTAATTCTACTTGGAACCAAACTCCATGTGGATTCGGTTGCATTGGAACTTTTACATGTGCAGCCACATACAGGGGACAAGCTGTTGGAATTTGCCAAGCTAATGCAACATGGAATATAACATCATCCATTTGTACCAAAAGTAGGTTTGTAATGAAATGAATGTTGTTATGATTCGCCTTCCAAGGGGACATATGTTGTTTTCACTCTGCTTTTTATTTGTATGTTTTTTTCTACCCTGCAGCTTGTCCATTCCTCTTTGCCATGAAATGTTTGATGGATTTGGATGAAACTTTCACAGCTGGTAGATATGGATATGGACTTGCCATCTGTTTCGTTTAATCACATAGCCCCAGCGGTTCCCCTATTAGCCCCTTAAAGGGTAAAATATTTCGTTGCAGCTTGTCCACGCAGTTTAGGCATGAAATGGTTGGGGAATTTGAACGAAACTTTTACCGCTGGTAGATATAGTCATGGTGGTGTATCATGTTTGCTCTTTTTTCCCCATTGGTAACCCTACTAGCCCCCCTGAAATGGGTCAAATTACTAATCAATGTCCAAAGCAGCTAAAATTTAGAAAAATTTCAGAATATGAAACATGTCATTGTTGTGCATTAATGTCTCCTTTCATGAAAGGGACACATATTGTTGAGTTACAGAAAACTGTGGTTAATCTGAACCTTCTTATAACATTGATAAAACTGGAGGTTTGAATGATTTGCATAGTTTATTTTAATAAAATGCATCTAATATTCTAGGTCTTCGCCAATTCCAGATAAAAGTTGTTGTTTTTGCATCTTCTAGTCCAGATTTTTTGCTTTACAATGGGGCATTTATACATTAAACCATGTTTTAGTGACATGTTTATTCACAACAACCGATTACTGTGAAATCTGGATTGGCAACCCCTAAACTCAGGGTTCCAGTTCACAAATTAAGTCAAAATGTTTATGACTTTGCATACAATGTTAAGGATGTCACTTTATGTTTCTGCTTTTAGTAGGCTTATCATTACATTCTATTAAAGGCTGGATTATACATTCTCTCAGTCAGTTTTTACCGCAGTTGCACGACCCGACCAACCATTTTTTTCTAAATAACAAGATCAATCAAATTGCTTTTTACAGTACATCATTTATTTGCATTCCTGAGGATTTCTTTATTGCTGACAATAATGGTGACTCCCCACAAAACCTCTCTGCAACCCCTTTTGGGGTCACGACCCCAGGTTGGGAACCACTGCGATAGAGCAAAAACAGCTATTACATTTTCAGTGTTAAACAAGCTGCTTGGCACTGAAAGTAGAATTTGGCCGAATTTTCTGTGGTTTGGCTGAATTTTGTCAGCTGTTTGGTCGAATTTTGAAATTTAAACCTGACAACCTGCCTAGTGGTTGCTATGCAACCCCCTTGTGGTGAAGTTTTTTGTATTTGTCCAATTTGGATGAAATTTTAATACACTTTAGTTTTGGTCATTATTGATTGTTTTTTCATTCACATGTATTCACATCCATGTAACCCAAGCCTTTGCCCCACTAGCTTCCTAAAATGGGTCATGTGTCAAATTACTAAACAATGTTCCAAATTAAATTTGAACCGTTTGGAGAACATGTCACTGTAGTCCACTGATTGCTTTATTTAACCCCAAAACCTGACATGTATGTAGCAAAACGCACAAGGTACAACTTTGCATGAGTGGGGACCCATGCGTTTCTGCCTGGAGAAACAATCCTGCCATAAAAAGCATAGGTAACTATGAGACCTAATATAAAGTAGTGGGAATATATTTTAATTGGAAAATAGTGTAAATAGAATGTCTACATATGGTAAGCCATCCTTCTAGTTGACATTTGCATCATTGCACAATCACTGCAACAAAAGTTATCATATTGCAGCCTTCGGGTTACTTTCAAGTTTTCCTTTGACCTTAAAAGACATTTGAGTGTGAGACCCCTGATAACCAGATTAACCAGATCTTTTGCTTAAAAATGTGCATTTGTTTAAATGTTGTTGACTTACAGTTGTATCTTTGCAGTCGGTTTGTACAAAACTGTTTTTGTAAAAGATTTATCCCTTGTAACTTTTTAAGTCTGAATTATTTCCAGTAAGTTTTTCAATCGCTGTTTTTGATTTTGTAAAAATGATTAGTGTTCAGGAAGTATTACTGCATCAAAATGTGACTAACTGCCCTATATAAGTGTACTCTTTTAGTTCTGTAATAAAATATAACGTAGTAATTTTTGTTACATTAAATTTGTTTCAGTTTGTAACAACATAGACATCAAACCAACAAACAGTTCATTTCAAGTGCCAAGTAGTGGAACAACTGCAAACCATAATACTCTTACTTTGAGTTGTGTTGGAAATTACATTGGTAATGTTACAGCACAATGTTTAGCTGATGGCAACTGGAGCATTATATCTTACAATTGCATTGGTAGTAAATATATTTGTTGAGAATTTGCCAACCACCCAAATTTTTTTTACTGCTTTTTATTGACTTTGTGCAGGAACATGTGAGCAAAGCATGATTCCTTTGGATGTATCACTTAACAATAACCTGACTGGTGTTTCACGCGTTGGTGAGTCTGTCGTTGTTCCTTGCAACACTAGTTACACTGGTATGCAACTACAAATTGCATCAGTCCTGGCACATGGACACCAACAAATTGTTCAGGTGATTAAATGTGAATGTGGTTACACACTTTTTCGCAGATGAATACACATTGCATTTTATATTGGTTAGCTGTTTGTATGGTGTCTGCCATGGCCATTGGAAATGAGAAATACTGCTCAACAACTGGCAGTTCTATAAACATCACTGAAGAAATGCCAGATACTGTAAAATGTTGTGTAATTCCTGGTCGAACTGCATTAGCCAATTGTTCACACTTGGGTGTCTTAACTGTGTCATTGGATTGTTCAGGTATTCATGTGGCAAACCAGAGCTTGCATTTAACAGTTTGGTGCTTGCATTGTATTCATTGTAATTGTCGACAAACCTGTTTAAATATTTAAAGGTTTAGTTGAAACACTAAAGCTGTTATAAATACTTATATGTTCTTGACATGTTACTTGTGTCCAATGAAATGAGGTGATATTGTAGTGAGAACCTTAGTAATTATGGGTCCCCTTCCACGAAGGGGACACATATTGTGTTTACTCTGTTTTTTTTCTGTCTAACGCGAGTTTGTTCCCATGGTTTGGTCATGAAGGAGTTTGTCCAAATTTCTTTAAATTTTCACACATGATAGATGTGCATCTAAAGTTGTGCACTGTCAACTTTTTACCCCAGTTAACCCATTGGTTCACCCACAGACCCCCAAAATGTAAATTTTTTAAAACGGCAATATTTAACAAAGTAAGTTACCTTGAAGTTTTCCATTTTGAGTCGTTCAAATTTCTTTGTATTTTCACAAGTGATAGATGGGTATCTGAAGTTGTGCACTGACAAATTTTTACCACTGTTCACCCATAAGTTCACCCACAGACCCCCAAAACGTAAAAATTTTTTCTTTAATTTGGATTCACCATTTTTTTATGTTTTAACCCCAAACATTAAGTTTTTTGTTTACATGCCTTTACTTCAGACATACTAGTCCAAATGCATTAAAATTTAAGACAGGGATAAGTAGGGTGCTTCTTATATGTTGTTTAAAATTTTAGCCTGATTGGTCAAGAGAATATAACAGAATTTGAGGCGGTTTTGCCTCAAATTTAAACGACCTGACGTAAGGGAGTGATAGACGATTTTACAACTCAAACGGCGCAGCACTTACAGTTGGTCACAGACTGCTACTCTACACATAAACAGGTGCTTATTTGGTCCGGCAAGGCGGCCGTTTCGCTGATTAAACTTAAGCGGCGATGACCTCAGTACGTTTGCTGTTTTGCGATGTAGAAGAGAGTGCAGCACAGCAATTTGTTGATTTGTTCGTACATGCAACACCTCCCAACATGTATAAAGAGATTATCACTTTTGTGACAGACGAATCCCAGTTGATACTACACCACTGCTTTATGTGATTGTGAAGTGTTAAATAAATGCGTTTGCTTAATAACACTGCAAAAGATAATACCTTACAATAACTTTCCTCTCATTTACAGCTGTACCCCCTTGTACAGTAGCATGTAAGCTTATATTTGGTTCGTCAAAAAGCACAATGTTGTTGTTAGATTTATAGCGCATTGCTGAAACCGCATTGGAAAGGGCTGTTTGTGCGGTTTGCTATTGGTTAGTGTACTGTGAGGTTTCATTCATGCTTTTGACATTGAGATTGAAAATGACATGATGAAATGATTTAGTTAAATTATAAGTGGAAATCTTTACTTTTTGTTTAAATTTGTTAAACTGATTTTTAAACGGATCATGTCCTAAAAATATCACTTCTATTCAGAAATTGCATGTGTGTGGGGACCCATATGTTTAGACTAGCAGAAACAAACATGTTATAAAATGTGAGGAAAAGAGGGACCCAATATATTTCGGGTATTGAATATATTTATTCAATGTAACAAAGAAAAAGGTACATGTGGAGAACATCATTTTGAGGTGGTAGTGTATGTGGAATAAAAATATGGAGAATGTCACCTCTCTAGTATGTAAATGGGTATCGATGCTTATATCCAGCTGTGGGGACAACGTCACAGTGGTTTGTCACAGGCGCTGTGCCCTAAAATGACTAATTACCGTTTTTGTGTGTGGTCACCACCTGTGTTTAACAGTTATTCATTATACTTTGTCACTACAGTTCTTTATTTTTGCCTTACGCAGTTACATTTATCAAGAGATCCAAGCATTATTTAAGCTACCGACGCCTGACATAATGAAATACTTGTACCATAATATGTGATTTAGTGTAAAAACCATTTAATTTTATTGATAACCAGTGTGTTTGAGGAAACAAAACACTCATGCTATTTTGTATTTTTTTAGCAACTTCACTGAATGGAGGCATCATTGCCCTGATTGTGATATTATGTCTAGCTGTTGTTGGTGCTGCTGTTGGGGTTGGCTATTTATACAAAGCAGAGAAGGCATGCTTCGCACATTAACAGAAAGTGTTTTTATTGCTATTGCTTTGCATACTATTACATCAATTTTACTTCAGCTATCTCAGTTTTATTTTCTGAAAGTGCATCAAAATTCCAAAGTATATGCAAACTGTTACAGGCAAAATATATGTTGCACTTACCATTTGTGTTCAAAAATTTTAATTTTTTTAAACCTTGTGTAATTTTACTCTTGAAGTGCAATGAAATTTCGTAACAGCATCACTGTATTATGTCTTGTTTCTTGCCAAAAAATATAGCAAGTTTCTATTTAGCAGTTATTATATTTCAAAATATTCTTTTACACAGATGTTTGTTATGTACATAGCACAATATAATTTATGCACATCAAAAAAGTACTGGTATTTTGCTTCAGTATTTGTTTATATTTATCACCAGTTTTCTGTTTAAATGTGTATTTTTTACTCTCCAAGTGCAATGAAATTTCGTTACAGCATCACTGTATTTGTTTCTTGCCAAAAAATATTGCAAGTTTCTATTTAGCAGTTATTATATTTCAAAATAAGCTTTTACGTAGATGTTTATTATGTACTAGGCACAATATAATTTATGGACATCAAAAAAGTACTGGTATTTTGCTTCACTATTTGACGTATTTGTTTGTATTTATCACCAGTTTTCTGTTAAAATGTGTTTTTTTTTACTCTTACGCAATTTATAGCGAATAGCTATTAGTAGTGTTTTATTTGCAGTGTCACCACACTGTTTTTCATCACAGGCATAGCTCAATAACTTTATAATATACTTAAGAGACAAGTTGCACTTTGTACGATAGTTTTCAACCAATACCCTTGGCCTTTAAAAGTGATGATTATGTGGAAAATTGATTTGGTTGTGTCAGTTCAACATATAGTACATCTGAAAAAACTAGTAAATCATATTTCGATGAGTCATACATACTTTGTGCAATGATTTTTCTCGTCAATTCTTGCCAGCCTAAGTTTGTTGCTGTAAATTTTCCATGTTTTTGTGATATATTTATATTTACACCACGTAAAAATGTTCTTGTTGTAAATGCACACATTACATAACTGTTCATGCTCCCTAAGTGCATTTTTCCATACCTTATTACGTTACAACTTTATTGCTTCCTGTCGACTATAATACCTGATGGGATAAAGTGTTTATTTGCATCCTCCTACTCACATTGATCTGTCAGTTTTGTAACCAGTTTTTGCCATCAATCATAAACGGATGACATTTATGTTAATGTAGAAATGCAATCATGAAATAAGCATGCAAGTTTTAATTTGTTAAACATATTATTTACATATTTGATTATTTTGCATTGTATTGATACAGATTTACATGTTAGTAAAAGGAAAATTTAACAACATGTAAATCCAATACTTACATTTTAAATGCAAAACGTCAGCTCTTTGTGACATGTTTGTTGTCGGTGGCAGACACTAATCATATATTTCCATTACCTGGATTTTTTACAAAGTGACTGATTACAAAAACCCATTGTGTGTTTTTGCCAAACGGAAAAACTTTTTATTCAGCAAACAATACAACAGTTAATAAAACCTTTGCGCTGCATAGAGGCCATTTACGTTAAATTGTAGGTTTTAATTCGCTGCACTGAGATTTTCCTATTTGGTGCGAGTGTTTTCCAGTTAGAGCTCGCTAACGCGATTTGCTGATATCGGCGTTGTGCAGTTGGGTTGATAAACTTGGTGGCACCCACTTAGGGATGTACTCGTGGGTGTAGCCAAGGGGAAGCAAAAAGGGCCATGTCCCCTTCCCATAAAAAGTATAAATTGTACATAAAGTTAGTTTACCTCAGGATAAAATCTTTTAGTTTTACATTATGTAGTTTACCCTTGGAAATATTTGGCCCTTCCAAAATTTTGGTCTGGCCTCGCTATTGGATGTAGCTCCGCTCCGGCACTTCCACAAGTAAGTGATGGTTCTTTGGAATCGAAAAAAGAAATAGTAGTAGACAGAGAGCTCCGGCACTGATAAATTTGCGCCTACATCCCGCCCGGACGAATGCTGGTGCTCGAAGACCCGTCTACTTTTGAGTTAGTTAACAAACTAAAAAAACATAATGTTAGCCGAATGTTTGTTCTAATATTCGACTGGAAAGCACGGTTGTAAAAAGTCTTGATATACTGTCGAATCTGTTTGTTTCAATCCATTACTGCTGTGGGCGCCTTTTCTTTCAAAAAACTCAAATTTTTGCTTGTTACAAACAAAACTGTCTCCTTTTACTTGCCGAGCACAGACCAACTTCGTGTTGTGAACATGTAAGATACATTGCTCCCATGCATTAGGTTTAGTTTGTACAATTTAAATTGGTAGAGAATTGTAGCTATAACTAAAACAAAAGCTGCAATCAACTGTGTAACGTTAAATGTTTTGAACCGCCGATGAATAAAGGGAGCGGATCATGGGAAAACGAGCTGTAGTTGCTCCGTCGTTATGATACGTTTGAGTCACGCAGAGCCGGATTAAGCCCTTTAGGTGTCCTAAGTACTTGGTGCCCCGCACAGTGGTGGCTGTTGACTGATGAGCAGGTGGGCGGCGAGCCAAACAAACTTGATCAGCTCACGGGGGAATCACGAGGAAGCTCGCTTCTAGTAGAGGCATTTTTAAGCCTATGTTTGCAAGTATTACATTCATACCGGACGCATTATCATGTGGAAAAATTCGACTTGGCCGTGCATTTAAATACATGGACATCACTGCAAATTCGGTTACGTAAAATTTTATTGTACTCCCTTCCCTTAATGTCCTTGATGCTTATTTTGGTTAACGGTTAATCCAGCCCTGATGTCACGTCAGTGGAATCAGCCGAAGGGGTCAATATTTTGGCCGAAAAACTAATCGGGTAGCTTGTCGTGTAGTATTCCTAACCTGTCATGCAAGTTTACGGCCATTATTAGACATGTAGAGTATAGTGGTTTTAATTAAAACAGCATATAGCAGCATCCAACAAAATTTGGCTCCTAAATAATTTGAAATCAACCGAAGGTGCTACACCACACTTGGCCAAAGAAGGCAGTACCACCTGTGTTTTACTAAGTTGTGCGTTCCACGTACCTGCAAAGGGCGTACCGTAACACCGTGTCGTATCTTTTAATGATTTTGCTACCATCCATGGTTGTCAGTGTAAAATTCGGCAAACGTTGGTTGAACATACAATCATGCTTGATTAGGTGTGCGACCAAAAAGATACAGTAACAAAAATCTTATCTTTTCAATCGCTGATGTTTTATAAGAGAGTTGCGTGATTACTAAACGCTTGCACTGAAATTGTTGTCCATTTACTAGCAGTTCCTAAAATCAGACACCAAAATTATTGACATTGTTAGCTCAGTTTTGTTTTGTTTCAAGCGGGTGTTGTCTGTGAAAACAACAGTCCGAAACAGAATATTGGTTGTGGAGTCAAACTAGTATTGGGCAGTAAGGAAAACTAGCTCAAAACGGTTCCCCTTATACAAGATTTCCAGTATTTATAAAAAAAACACGATGGGTCCCTAACACATTCGAAAGTTTCAAAATATATTGCATTTCTGAGCTGCAGACAGTTTCGACCTGTGAGGTCTCATCAGTGCAGCTGAAGACAGGACATTGGCCGCTTGGCTAGTGTAGCCAATTGCATTTCGTTTACAGTTTTCTACAGCAACTTGACGACTATACGAAAACTATATCCTACATTAGGTTCGCAATATTCTTACACCTTGAACAGTTTTAAATTCTCGTTTTGAACAGGGTTTTGTTTTTAGGCCTTTAGCGCAACTCAAAGGTTCCGAAACAAAGAATGCGTGGTTGTTTGCGCTCCTCTGGGAAATTTAAGTGGTTTGTAAAAAAAACGATTTAAACGTTTACGGATATCCAGCGCGGCAGAGCGGTTAGTAAAATACTCGTTGTAATTCATTTTCACGATCCTTTAGCGTTGTGGTTCCAAGCTTTTTGTGTTGGCGTACGCCTTGAAGGCAACGCACTGTCGCCGCGTACAGGCTGATTTACACCTGATGCGTTTAACGGCTTGCGGTACGGTTTTTGATCTCGCGGCAAGCAGCGCGGCACTTACACCAGCCGGGACCAAAGTCTATCTATCAGACATAAAACACTTTGGCCGTGTCTGATAGATAAACTGTGGCGTACGCCTTGGAGGCAACGCACTGTCGCCGCGTACCACCCCACTCTTAAGCGGGATTCACACCAGACGCGGTTGACGGTGACGGCTGGCGTTGCGTAGCGGCTGCGGTTGTGCGCGGATTTTACGCGTGACGGTTGAAGCGGACGGGACTTCACACCAGCAGGTTGCGGCAACGCGGCGGCAAATCATTTTTATTGGCAAGAAAACTAAGTCAATGTGCTTGCCAATTTGAGTGTCTTTGCGTCGATAAATCGTTGATAGGGAATTTAAGTTGGTACTACTTTGACACAAAGCAGAAATTTGACACAAATTCATTGTAACAATACAATTTGGACAATAACTTTCTTTTCTAAATTTCTAATAAACATTCAAGAAACTATCAATCTACAAACGAAACACCTAAACTACCAGAAATTAATCACAACAAGCCGAATATCCTACGAACACGACGTTTTGCACCCAGAAAGCTAGAGGACCGTAAACAAATTCCGATTAATTTTTATCCGCTAGGGTGCGCTAGAGGACCGTAAACGAAATGCAATTCATTTTTTGTTATCCGTTAGAGTGCGCTGGAGCATCGTAAACAAACTACAACGAATTTTTACACTTTTTGTGGATGCTTATCTTCGATCATCACTGTAAGTTGTGACTATATTGGCAGTATTAGGAAACGCGATTTTAAAAAATCTTCTTTCACTTGCTATTTGTAAATAATAGCATCCTAATTATTTTCGGTATGTGTGAGGTATGTTTGTTATGCATTGTTTCTTATGTTAAACGATGATGTTTCCGTTAGATAAAAGATTGCAGCAACGTGATACAATTAACGTAATGAACGATTTCAAAACGGCTGTGCGAAACTAAATTTTTATTATTTAGCCCCAAAACACGCCGAAATGAATGGGGTACAAGACTTAAATCAGAATCGCCACTAGTGTGTAAATTCTTATGTTTATTATCCAAAACTAATTACATTTATGGCTGAATATCGAATTAGGGTAGATTATGGTGAAGTAGGGGGGCATTGCTAGGGATGCTTTTCTCGACACAATTAAACAGAACTTAGGCTTTTCGGCTGTTGGAAATTAGGCTAAGGGCGTTTTACTAGCATTTCATACATTAGCACGAATTACCCAACGTTCCCACCCGTATATTACGCACAACTAACACAGAGGTTATTTTTGCACAACGTTAGTAATTGCGCGGTTTGGATGTTCAGCAATTAACTGCAGTCAAACACACGTGTAAAAATATAAACTTGTGACAGTGTATCGACTTAATTTGTTTGTTGATTTTGTGCATGCGTAATTCAATAGCAAACATACACATGCAAACTTAATGTATAAAACACGTCGTAGATGTTTATACCGGGAAGGTACTGTTTTGTACCAAATGTGCTGTCGTTGCAAACAGTATGGAATAGAATATTAAATTCTAGGCTGTGAACAGCAACATGTAAAACTCGGAAATATGTGTAAGATTGCAACATAAACTATTTCTAGACAAATGGTTGAAAGCCAAGGAGCTAATCAAAACCCAAAGTAACGCAACTTATTGTCCCGAAACGTAACTTTTTGTCTAAACTGTTTTTGTGTAAAGCTGGTGTGCAAATGTACAGTTAAGTTAGTAGAAATGCATTTAAGTCATCGAAACAATGCAAATTAACGTTCTTAACTAAAGTATACACACCCCATCTGCGAGAGTGCTTTGCCTACTTAACGACCCCACCAAATAAAGAATGACTTATTAAACTTTATTGTTAGATACACATTTGCATCTGCTACTTGTATGGTCACATTGTGTTCGCTTTTTCACCTTTCGTGATTCAATATGCGAAAAGGGAAAATAAAGGACGACAAAGCTTTCGAGCACAATCACGCCACAAACAAAATTTGCAGAGTTTGGTGTAGGGTTTGCCTAAAGTAAAATACATTTGAAAGCAGAGTTATTGACTAAATTGTGCATAAAGTTTGACGAGGCTTCAATATAGAGTCTTTTGCGTTTTAGGACAATTAAAACCAAACTCTCGATTTACTCGCAATGAACTTATTACAATTAACTGGACTTGGACAAATGGATTGGAAAGTTTTGTTTATGTTGGTTGGCATGGTTACCTCTGACAGCTTCCAGTCGGGTAAGTATGATTATATTAACGCAATTATTTGTGACTACTTCAAAACAGGGAGTCGAACCGCTTGTTATATGGGTTCAGGTTTGCTTCGGGTTCGATATTCATTCGGGTTTTTCGAAAAAAATATTTTCAGGTTCGGGCAAATTAACTGGTCCGAACCGCTGGTTTTTGAACCGGTTTAAATGCCCCTTAAGTTTTATTTTTGTTCTTGCTACTTCCTGTTTTACTGCGCCACCACCAAGGCCNAACGTTCAAGTTTCTTGATTTTACACGGCTGATTTATGCGCTGCAAAAACCTGATTTAAATAGGCAACAATTTATTTTTTTCTGTAGTTGGTAAACATGTGGTTCATGGTTCAGCTCCTATGAACCGCTCAAAGTGGTTCGCGGGTTTGGGTTCAGTTTCGGTTCGACTCCCTGCTATAAAACAAACGACATTTTTACTGGACCTCGCGTTAAGCCTAAAACAAATAAAACGTGTTGACGAGTAACTTTGATAGAGACAAAAGTTAAACAATTATGGCTTGACCGCTTCCTGTTTTACATTTTATACTTTTTGACGGGTTAGTGTNTGCGAAAAGGGAAAATAAAGGACGACAAAGCTTTCGAGCACAATCACGCCACAAACAAAATTTGCAGAGTTTGGTGTAGGGTTTGCCTAAAGTAAAATACATTTGAAAGCAGAGTTATTGACTAAATTGTGCATAAAGTTTGACGAGGCTTCAATATAGAGTCTTTTGCGTTTTAGGACAATTAAAACCAAACTCTCGATTTACTCGCAACGAACTTATTACAATTAACTGGACTTGGACAAATGGATTGGAAAGTTTTGTTTATGTTGGTTGGCATGGTTACCTCTGACAGCTTCCAGTCGGGTAAGCATGACTATATTAACGCAATTATTTGTGACTACTTCAAAACAGGGAGTCGAACCGCTTGTTATATGGGTTCAGGTTTGCTTCGGGTTCGATATTCATTCGGGTTTTTCGAAAAAAATATTTTCAGGTTCGGGCAAATTAACTGGTCCGAACCGCTGGTTTTTGAACCGGTTTAAATGCCCCTTAAGTTTTATTTTTGTTCTTGCTACTTCCTGTTTTACTGCGCCACCACCAAGGCCAACGTTCAAGTTTATTGATTTTACGCGGCTGATTTATGTGCTGCAAAAACCTGAAATAAATAGGCAACAATCTATTTTTTTCTGTAGTTGGTAAACATGTGGTTCATGGTTCAGCTCCTAAATAAACCGCTCAAAGTGGTTCGCGGGTTCAGTTTTGGTTCGACTCCCTGCTTTAAAACAAACGACATTTTTACTGGACCTCGCGTTAGGCCTAAAACAAATAAAACGTGTTGACGAGTAACTTTGATAGAGACAAAAGTTAAACAATTATGGCTTGGCCGCTTCCTGTTTTACATTTTATACTTTTTGACGGGTTAGTGTTTGTCAAGACTTTCAACAAAAACCTTGTTCAATTGATTAGACTATTTTGTTTGATGCGACAAATTCGATGATTTGCTAAACACGACGTTTTAGGAAAACGTAATATCGTGTGACGGAACGAAATTTTACTTCAGTTTTTGTCGTATCAAAGCAAACAAAAAAGTTTTTGTGACAACACAGCGTGCTTTAACAAATTGTCAAACAAAATGTCACCTTTAAATTTGCGAAGATGTGCACTTTTTTGCTTGGCACATTTTTGACTCTGTTTGTGCTGTTTAGTATTTGACTTTTTTGTTTGATTAACAACACAATCCATATTTGTTTAAAAATCTGTAAATGAAAGTAAAAACTCTGCTTCTCGTTTGTTAATTTTTCCCTCTAACTTTGTAAACATTTATTTACTTTACGATTTATTTAGATACTTTCAAAATCCAATCATCCGACGGACTAAGAAATGGTGGGAACGTATCGATGAATTTTCGTGCGCGGTTGAATTTTTCTACGACAAACAAAACACTTTCCTGCTCGTGGAACATAAATAATAACTCTATCAGTTTTCGGACAAACTCCACTTGTATTTCCAACAATAATGTCACGTGTTGTGAAGAAAATGGTCACGTGACGTCAATGATTTTGACACCTTCCATCACAAAAACAGTCAATGTATCAGTAACCTGTCATCCCAAACCAAGTGGCTCCAGTGAAAACTTTATTCTGTTTCCTCAAAGTAAGTGTTGGTGTCTTATAAGGGTTCTGTTTGTGATTAGATATGTGTAGATGTAACATATCATAGCAAATTATTGGAGTAAAAATTATTTGTTGGCGTTGTTCGCTCTCAGATTTGGCAGTTGAGTTGGTGTAGTTTTGTGGAAAAATCCTTTTCGTCACAAAAAGTGCTGTAACTTAAAATATTACTGTACTGACCTACTAAAAATAATTCCAGTTAAAGATGACAAAATATTTATATTTGGTGAGTACAATTCTAAGGGACTATTTCGATGCCAAAACAATGGTACCCCAATGCATGAACCAGGTATAAAGAGGACACAACAAACAGTGTGCTTGCCAAATGCCACTTGGGAAGGAGAGAGTGGTATTTTTTGTGTCAACGGTTGGTACTTTTTATACATGTGTGTGTTAGTTATGTTAAACTATTTTTATGCCACAAACAAACTCTAGAGTGGGCTCAATTTGTGAAATAATGCACAGTGACTTCTTGTTACATTATTTCTTCTTTTACATTATATAACATGATCTTAAACACCATGTCGTATTTTTTCTAGCGTTTATAATTTGGTGAATATTTTTTAAACTTTCTTTTAGTCATTTTGTTGGGAAGCTCTATCTTCAATCTAACAGGAAACACCCCTAAGCTTGCGAACTTTACTTGTCATGTGAAAGGAAATCATAGCATTATTTCTGGCAGCAAATTTCAGTTGCAACTTGGTTCAGAGGTACTACACAAAATTGTATAAACTGTAATATTTGGAAACCAAAAACAACCAAAACAAACACTACAGAGCCCCATGAAAAAATGTTTCTTTCAACACCATTAGCATTACATATTTTTTTAACTGCAAATATTTTTTATTTGGTTTACTATTGTCACCAAAGCAATGCACCTTGACACTTCAGAACACCTGAAAATATTAATAGCATGACCAAATTTTATCATGCAAATTTGAACTATTGGCATATCACATAACAATTTATGGAAGATAAAAATTGAACCAAAACAAATTTACATAAATTTACATGTAGTCATGCACACTCCGGTGTGTTAGTAAATGTGCTTCTGCTATCAATAGTAAACATATGATATAGTTTTGTAAATGTCACAAAATGTACACAAAGTTTAATGTGAGGACTTTGTTAAAATTTTTGTAACTTTTTATGCAGATTGTCAATGGAAACTTCACAGTGACAACTTTCCACAATGAAAAAAGTATAAAATGCGATTTAGTTTTAAAAAAGGGAACAATATCTTCATCAACAACAAAAATTGAAGTTTTTTGTAAGTGATAATACGCTTTTATTTGAATACAGATAAAAATTCTTTGAAACATACACATACTACAAGGACACTGGGGCATTTGGTTTACAGTGGGTTAAAAATATGTTCTTGTTGATAATATGTAGACATGTTTTTGGTTGCCTATTAAAAATAATTTTTTTTGGTTAACCTTATATACCCGATATTCCAACTTGTAAAGTGAATTCACCATGCAAAATTAAAGTGTTTTCCAATCCAAAACCTTCAAACCCAGTTTTATTTTTACCAGGTAAGTAATGTTTAATAGAGCTGGGTTACTTGCTTTTAACTTTCTGTGTTGTTAAGGTCACATTAAGGAACGCCATAATTGGTCAAAATCAATTCCACCAATGTATTTAATCACTACCAAGGTAATTTTCTACGATGAGATAGACCAGGGCTTCCCAGACATTTTAGTCTGCGACCCATTTTGATTTCTAAACTTTTTCTGCTGAACATTTGAGGAAAAAAAGTTCAAAACATACTATTTGTTCAAAGAGTACTACTAGAAAGCTACACTACATAATAATTAACTTATGCAACACTTTGTGGGAAATGGTTGTATTTACGACCCACAAAATTCGTTGCGCAATCCCCTGAAAGGGCGCGACCCCTAGTTTGGAAAGCTCTGAGATAGGAAATCATTGCATGGCATTTTATTTGTGTGTAACTCAAATCAATTTTATCTCCATTTTTTAGTTTTGTTGTAGAGATGTTTTAAAAAAAAATTTTTATAGTGGTTGTGTTTATTAGTTCTCTGTCCCTGGAAATTACACACTACAAGTGTCAAATGCTGTGAATGGTGAGAAGAATATCACAATTTATGTTGCTGTTGGCACGTACCATGGTCAGAGCATCACCGACTTAGTTATTGGAATATCTGTTGGTGGAATTTTGTTTCTTGTGCTTATGGTCATTTTTGCATTTGTGATACATCGGCAAAACACTTTGAAAAGTAAGTACCTTGTATTTTGCTGCTTGGTTGCAAAAACATATTTAGATTGATGGGAAAAAGTATGATTGCACACATTTTCTTTAACATTGCCTGTACTAAAATAATAACATGTTGGAGTTTGTGAAATGTGAATGAATCAAGTGAAAACAAAATATTTTATCACTTCCTAAAAATAATATTGCTTTTAGAGTTAGTCAGTAAATGGTTTTGATAGTTATTGCAAAAAATGCACAATTAACAAAACAAACCATATTCAGATGTGAAAGTATTATACAGAGCAGCTGACCCTACAGTTACAATAGAAGAAGAAATATATGCTACAGTGGATGAAGGTATGTTGGGTAGATTTTGAAAGTATTTTTTGTCGAATGTTCCTACCCATATCCACATCTGTACTGAAGGTTGTTGTTGGACTGTCTTACTTCTGCAAAATATAAATAAACTGTTGCTAAACTTATAAAGGCTCTCTTCGCAACCTGTACATCTTCCTTACATAAACAACACACCAGGTTAAAAAATGTTGGTACGCAAAATACACTTAAGAACCCCTACTAAATCTACAAAATACGTTAAGACATAAAATGTATTAATTAGGCACCAAAATTTGTGCTTTGTATTTCTTGCACATTTTGATGCAGAGTCGCAAGAAAGAAAAGTTGTGGACAATATTTTATATGCTTCAGCAGAGGCTGGAAAAATTATGAATGACCCATACGGAGGTGTTTACATGGGAGAAAAGAAAAAAACAGCAGGTAACGTTTTTGTGACCCAACATACAATTGTTTTTTTTATTTCCGAGTGGAAATTTTGAATTCTGCATTATGCTTTTGTATCACTAATTTCATTTTATGAAGTGAAGTATTAACTTCAACCAGCTTTTCTAGCAAATATATTTTTTTGCAACATAAAGTCCTGATTTTTGTCAGAGTGAATTTACTGGTGTACGCTTGGTAATGTTCAGAGTTGTTTTTTATAGGAAGGGGATGGGTTAAATAGGTCGAACAACCCAAGTTTTTAAAGAAAATATTATTTTTTTTGTACAGGTTTGCTGATGCAAAGCAGCTGCAGGAATTACCTCCCTAGCCTGTGATTTTCTTTTGGTAAATTTTGTGCTTTTCTGTTGTTAGACATGAAAGCTGGTGAATCAAGTGAAGATATCTACGCCGAAGTAAAGAAACCGAAAAATAAAGCTAAACATCCCACCAGCTGTTGTTCAGATTCTGGTAGAAGCCTTACATTTGCCCTGACAAATACAAAACTATTATCCTATACTTTGTGATTACAGGTTTGAGTTCCAACCCATTTGCTGAAGCAAACTTTCTTCTTGGGTATGTACTGTTTGAATATTTTGATCTTGTCAATGAATATATGTATTAGTAAATACATTTTTATGTGTTTTTTGAAACAGGAAAATGAGTAAAGAAGCATTGTAAATAACAGGTATGAGTGTTTTACATTTGGTATTTAACTTGTAAAATTGTTACCCCTAAGCAAATAATCAGTTTGTTTACACACAATAAGTCAATTTTCTGTCAACAATGTAAGTGTTTTCATGTTTCCAAGTTTAGGGTTTTAAAACACTTTGTTGTTTGCAGGCTATCACTGTTGGAAAGGTAAACTGCAACACTCTTTAAAACCACAAGCACAAAATAGTTGCTGTATCCAATACAGTGTGAATATTTTATATTTGTTTCAGGTTTCAGACCCTATATGTATGTGTAAATAAGTTTGGAAACCCAATTACAAAAACTTTTGCATTAGTACAGTGGTCAGCAAACTTTTTTGACAAGGGCCCAAATTCTCCATTTAATCTTAACTGGAGGCCACAGCATAAAACGTTCCGAACAAACTAATACGAAATAACTAAGACAAGTTTGTTTCATAAAATGCATTGAAAATGTCTCTTAACACTAATCAATATTTTTTTTGTATAAAACCACATTATTAGTTGTCGAAATTCGCCAAGTAAATTCATGTCGAGTACATTTTACTTTGCTATTTATGTGTTCCAGAATTTGCCTGTTCCATCACAATTCATTTGTTACATAACAATTATTTTTGTTATGTCAAATAACTATTGTTTGTTTTATCACAATGCATCCCTACATAACGTTTTTTTGTCATGTCAAATCGTCATCGTTAACATGTGGTGTAATGGAATACGGCTCCGCGTTTTGGCCCCACAATCGTGTCAGGATCCAGCTCCTATACACCATGCAGCCCACATATGTAAGGTGTGCGCAGCCCACTAAAAAGTACTAAGCGGCCCACAGTTTGCCGACCACTACATTAGTAAGTTAATAAAATATCTTGAAATGGCGTTGCTTGTCAACAGATGGTAAGCACAATAGTTTCAATATACTTTCAGTACATGTGATCAAGATTACAAAATGAGTTTTGTTTCATTTTGTCCTTGTTGGCCAGAATAATAATGCCAAATACTAAAAGACAAACATAGGGCCATGGCCAACAACCTTGCAAGACCATAGTGGTTTTGCTAACCACTTAACCACAGTGGTGTTTTGACTACTGTCAAAAAATGCGAAAGCTACTGGCACATACTTTGTCACACAATATTCTTGTTTTTATTGGTTAAAGAAAATAAAGATTTTACTCGTATACCAGCATCAAAGTTTACATTACACAACACAACCACATATATACATCTTTTGTGTGAGCAGAAGTTTATGAAACACACTTGGTCAATTAAAACATAACTGCCAGAGAATTTGTATGTAGTGAATACATTCCGACAATCGCTGTTTTCATCATCAGGTCAGGTAATAAATGTGAAAAAACTTCTGTATGTCAGTCCAAATCAGTGCACACGAAAACTCATTTTGCAATCTGTGAAGTGATAATAACCTGAACAGTTTGATCAAGTCGACTAACCAGGTCCAGTAATTAAGAATACGTAAACAGTCCCAACAAACAAGCTGTTGAACATTTGACCAAACTGCAGCTGAAACTTCATACCTGTCATCAATATTTCCTTGACAGTTTTCGTTACGTTTTCCATTGGAGTCCGAAGTTAAAGAATCAATATTTGTTGCAGTAATTTGTGCTTCAACAGTTTACGGGCTTGCAAATTTTTACCCTTCATTAAATTCATTTTACCACCACAGCATTTTGTTACAACACACAGCGTGGAGTATTAATTTTGTTATTAAACATAGCTATATAATGGACTAAACACCAATCTCAGGCTTTTTACTTTCAAATTCTGGTGTTGAGAGGTGACACCTTTCTAATTAGACGCGAAACAAAACCTGCGTAGTCATGGCAACAAAGCTGACAAATAATGGCCTAATTTTGCTGACTAATAGATATGGAACGGCAAAGTTATTAACGCTTGCAAATCAACATACATTTGACAACCAAATTTTAAGAACGTTTAAAATGGTTTTCGTACCCTTATAATAGTTTGCGTTCCGTTTCGAAAACGAGATTTTGCTCTGCACACAAAATTCGCAGTGCGCATGCGCATAAAGGTTGCAGAAAACAAGATTATAAAACCATGCGTTGTTTGGTTTTCAATATACACAGTGTATGAATATTTGACCAAAGGACTCCTTGTTGTTGTGTGCATTCCTTGCCATGTGCAAAGTTGTATTTTTAAACAGTTTTGTCTAATTGTTTACGGTTACTGGGTTTAAAACTGCTCGCTCATTGGTTTAAACTACTCTTTTTTAAATCGGGTGAAACTTGCTTGAAAAAGGTGATTTATTGTATGTGAAACTGTATAATTTGCGCATAAAACAATTTTTTTCAAAAACTAAAAACGTAAAAAGTACACCCAAATTATAAAGTGAAAACAAATAAGGGTCAAAACATCGAGTTCTTAGATTTTACATATGGTATTGCTACGCATATTTTTTATGTGCTTGCAAATGATAATTTTATTGTGTTTATGTCTTGTGTTAGCACTAAAGTTACAAATTCTACCGTTACCGAAATAAAATATTTTCAACATTTAAATACTAGGGGAATTCCCTGTGAAGCTGGAAGGTAAAATCCCTGTTTTGCTACAGTGTCCAACGTAAAACTTGGTGAAGATAATTTTAGTGGTTTGGGGATCTCCTTTTGGAGATCGCAACATCAGATGACCAAAACTCGAGTTTAGAGATTAACAATTTAGTGTTTATAAATCCATGGACTGCTTGATCGCTCTATTCTCTATGGCAGACCTGTACAACATACTGCCTGTGCAGTTCTTTTGCGGCCTACAAGTTGTTTTTGAAAATTGTTACATTGTATTAAAAACGTATGCGAGCATAAAACATTGCGTTATGAAAAGTGTTTGGTTTATTACTTCAATTTACAATGAGTACGGCACTGTATGATGTCACTTAATTTTCATTATTGCTTTTTTTGATTCCAAACCCACATTCCCAATAGTAACAAAAAAGAAACTAATACATGAATATGGTTTGTACTGCTTCAGATGTTGTAGGTTATTCATGTATTCTGGAAATAAGTTTATAGTCCTGTTGTCGTATCCGATGTTTGGGGCGTGACGTCGTGCTTGTTACCGATCGCTTCTGCTTCTGTCGCTTAACCCTTGGTGCTGCTGTCTGCACGGAGACTAGCATGACGCAAGAACCGTTTCAGAGAGTCTTGTATTATCGTTTCCGATTCCGATTGAAGGGAAGCACTCCACTGGGTTGGAATGATTCCAATGGAATCGAAATGCGAAAACGACATGGAAGGAATCGAATGGAATGTGTGTCACAACGTACGTGATTGTTTCCCATCTGCGTTTATACCGCATGTCAAACTTGGCTTGTGCTTTTAACTAATGCATAGTATAAATACCTCTGAAAAGCTGTTGTAATACAGTATTTTTACTATGGTACTGTCTTTTGCGTTTAATTATGGGGTAAAAGGCATTGTAGCAGCAGCTTTCGGAAATTGTGCGAAATTGTGCAAAATTTAGCATAACGTGCTTGCAAATCAGTCTCAATTCGGCATACGAGCTCAAAGCTCAATAAAATCGCAGCGGGAAAATCGCTTTATGGGCTTTGTAAAGATTCGCTTACTGCTAGACCAGGATGCAGGTGCACTACGGTTGACATAACCATGTGCTGCTTTCGTACACGATATTATTCATTGTTTTTCATTTGGAAAGAATTTATTTATTAACTAAAGATGAAATGTAAAATCCGGTTTCAAATATTTAAAGCGCACAACGGCTTTACCGGTGTGTTAAGGCTGTGTCAGTCATAAAGCAACACAATATTTTTTCTATATTTTTAAAAAGCAACACAATATTATAAACATTAAAAATCCATATTTTTAACGTCACAACCCTTTGCCAATCGGTGTGTAATTTTATGTGTAACAACTAGAAACTAATCTACTATTGAAGTGATTTTAGGAAACAAAATAAAATGATCAATTGTAAAGAAAGGCACATCCTCAATCAAATTGTTTGTGATTTTGTATTTTTGTCAAATACTTAAGATCACAGATGCGTAAAAAAAGCATTATTAGTTTTAATTCAGCACTTCGCAATTTAGTGCAATCACGTCGCCGCTATATGGTTGCCATGACAACGATTCACCGGTTTGTTTAAGGTACAGTACCAAAAACACTATTTTTTCTAAAACTTAAAATGCGACATAAAAATTTTAAACATAATTAATTACTTTTGGCCATGACATTCGGATTTGGTGCAAAAAAGCAAAATAAAACTATTTTTGGATGTTGTACCTGAATCAGAGAAACATAATGAAAAAACCCTATGAGTGCTTATAAACGCTTTTATATGAGCCACAGCCGCCAAAGGTAAAAATCCGTCTCGGAATAGCTATCATTCTTCAAAGAAAGAACGCAGTGACCAGCTTTGACAGCGCGCCAGCCCGAATCAAGTGATGTGGACAGTTAGGAAGTGTCAGCAGTCGGACTATAAAGTGTTACATCTATTAAAATATAATAAAAATAGTTAATTTAAACTAAAAACTTCGAAAATGTGTCATAAAATATACAAAACAGACAGCAACATAGAATAACAACTTCTGTGTCGGGCGTCTTTTAGAAGAAAAAAGTGTCTTCTGATGAAGAAAATGTGTCCTGTTTATAGCTTTATTGGAGCGACGAAAATTATCTGAAATGCAACATTGCCAAATTATGTGCATCAAATATTTACTAGATTTACCTTACTATAAATAAAACGCCGCCAGAAAACAGATTATGGACTATCGTTTCGGGTTTTTTAAAAGTCTTTCTTTTACCAGGAATATATATTTAGGAATTTACGTTTGGAAGTAGCATTTAGAGATAACTAAAATTAAAATTTTGTTTTAAATTAATGAAACAAAACTCACAGTTTGCGAGATTTTAAAAAATTGACGTTAAAGATTTCTGTTGATGCTTGAAGAGTCGGACTATATAAGGGATTAAAACTCAGATTTGTTGTGAAAATGAAAGATTATCAGGTGTTTAGAAACCGTAATTTTCGAAACTGTAACAAACACTTGTATTTTCAGAAAACCAAAATAAAACTTGCCTAATGAAACTGGAACTACACGAAAGCGTCCATCGTTTTAGCCAGAAGTTGATGAAGACATTACATTTTGGAACGACAATTGGTACAGGGATTAAATAGCAATTGGCGAGGCAAGTTTTATTTATTGTATTTTTCATTGTAAATTTAAGGCAATAAATTAGATATCAGTGGTAAAACAATTAAATGCAAAAAAACATACAATTAGTCGATGGCACAAACTCATGTTTATGCAAACTTTTCTAAGAACATTTTTAATGGGGCAAAACTGAAACCCAAATCTGGCAAATTTCTGTGTAACCTTATTTTATTACTCGGACATTACAATGTATAAGGGGTCGAGCCACCAACAATGTAACATTTCCTTTGAACTTGGGGTTACATAGGGGTGAAGGGGGGTAGAATTAAATTTAAGCACCTCTAATTTCAATTTGCCACATGTTTAAAGTTAAAGTTATTGCGAAGCCATAGTGTGTTTACTTACTTTAGAAAAGGATTAATCGAAATGATGTTTGAGGGTTTGTAATATGTATACCGTACTAAAAATCCAAAATACTTAACCCAGCCAAGTCTTTACAACCATTTGTAGCCCACAATGTATATCATTCTCTCTTCATTTGTTAGCACAGTTTACGATTTTAATTTTTATTTGGATAGAAGTAAAAGAAGAGAATTAAACCTCTATTTACTTGTAGAAAATTATTCCTTTATTTCATGAAGATTTGACTTGACCACTTCGACAAAAAGAGTCTTGACCAACATAGGGAACAAGAAAATTAATGTTCGCCTAACAATCAGAAAATACAAAAAACAAAAAATATATTTAACAAACTGTTTTTTCAAACTAAATATATATTCAAAAGAGTATTCAACCGTCAAAAATTTGCCTTTATAGCAATTATATTTATTTTANTTACTTGTAGAAAATTATTCCTTTATTTCATGAAGATTTGACTTGACCACTTCGACAAAAAGAGTCTTGACCAACATAGGGAACAAGAAAATTAATGTTCGCCTAACAATCAGAAAATACAAAAAACAAAAAATATATTTAACAAACTGTTTTTTCAAACTAAATATATATTCAAAAGAGTATTCAACCGTCAAAAATTTGCCTTTATAGCAATTATATTTATTTTAGTAAAGCATTAGATAGCCGTTTTGTGTGAATGTGACGTCTGATATTCACCTGATTTCTTACCACTAGGTGGAAACAGTGATCGTTTCAACTCGGCAATTTGTCATTAGTGCATTGGCTATCCTTACGCCACAGCTATGCAAATAGAACATAACCTGACGGCCCGTAAGTGTCACAACTACAGTGCTTTAATAATACTGTGTGTGGACAAAAAAACGATTTTAAATCCCTATATTATTAAATATTGGTGATTTTTTGAGCAAGTTGCGTTATACATTCTAAGTACAATGAACAAAGGCTGCAACAGATTTTTTTAATACCCGTATCTTCATGTGACATTTGCCAACGCGTTAAAATTTGTGTTTTGCCAAGGGTTTGGGTTCATTATTAATTAATCGCCAGTGACCACCCGCTTGTGCGCAATACCACAAACCTCACTTTAAGTTAAATTAACTGTTTGTCCGAAATAAATAAGGAAAGTTATTACCCGTTTGTGAATGTGCTTTATTCCAAATTTAATTTCTGTTGCTTTTGAGGGGTTTCCTTCGAAAAATTAATTCTAATGTTTATCGGTACGGCACCGTAACTCGCTTTACTTTAAAAGATCATTCTTTACACGATAATTATATGATGTCTTTCTACCTTTGCATATGAATCGGCACCTGTGTAGTGATACAACAAACGGAAGTTATTTGAAGGTGATGTTGGTAAATAGTCATTTTTTAGCAAAGAGATGGGGTTTTGCTTATTTCGTGCTGTGCGTCTTTTAATAATTTGCCTGCCTAAATTTTTATATGCAAGTTGGTGCTGTCAGACACGATAGAAAAATTTAAATAAACGCACTTCCTGTAAGTTTGGTTTCGACTTCTTGTGCTGGGGGTTTCTGTTTGGACAATGGAAAAAATTAGATACGCACAAGAACAATAGCAGGCGATGATACAGTGCAGTATAAATCACGTAACCCGACTGCTTCAGGTCGACCCACGAATTAATTAATACCAACCCCCGGTGCCCCTTCCCTGTGTTATTTACTGTTGTGTGTACAAAAAACAAAGACATAGCTTCTAACAATAAATACTGTGTATAAATATACCTCGTGGGCCTGTTATGCAAACGGAGGAGTTCCGATGCGTTGGATAATGCAAACAGTTTATCGGGTTATTTTTGGTGTCCTGGAAGTGACGTGTGGTCGTAACCTACACTGTTGGAAGTCTCTGGTTCCTAATATAGTTTGCTCTGTAGCTGGTTTTACTCAGCGATCTAAAGAAGCAATCGCTCGTGTCGACCTAACTTTTGTAATCACCGATGCAGCAACGCAACACTGTATTTCATTGCTAACTTCCGACCCATAACCCAAGGTGTGGAAGTGTTATTTATATTAATAATGGCAGGTCCGCTTTCCAACTGCTTATTGCCACAGACCACTTTTGACTGGCCTTATTATCTTGAAGTATCGAACCTCATGACTTGACCGAAAACGCTGCCAAATTGTATTTAACGCTTTAAACGCAATTGTGTTTTTTTATAGTATCACATTTACTCGTCCATAAAAGAGTAATAAAATATTGATAATTACTAACTATCTTGCTCTTAATTGTTTTAGTTTCAGGAGCCAAACAGTTTTATCAATGACCGGCCACCAATACATTTATTTTAACGTGCATGTGTGCGATCCAATGAATTAGTACCCTCGGTTGTGCACCCCTGGAACTTTTTATTATTTTGTATGTAACCCTCTTGGAAAGCGGACCTCGGCATAATTGCCAAAAGTTTCGTTACATAAATGTAACTTAAAAAATTTCGTAATTTTTGTCTAGCAGATTTGGACGCTACAGATTTAAAGTTTTTGCCTGACTGTTTTTTCTTTTATTGTCATGGTTAAACTTCAAAAAAGTGCTGTTTCTTTTGTTTTATTGATGAAAAATCATTGTGTAAAGATCGAAAAACAACAAAATGGGATTCCCGGGTATGTATATGAATATTTTACAAGGAGTTAAATCGTCCAAGTGCACTTAATATAGAAAATATATATCACGATCAGATGTTCCCACAAATGCGAGCAATAAACACGAAAAAGTCTGATACGATGTATATCAAATTGCACTTGAAATCTGATACATATACACCACACGTATTTCCTCAATTAACCGATATAGCAGGTTCTATGCTTCGCAACAAGACGTCAAAAAGGTAAATAGGCAAAGTCACAGGAAAGACGTCACACAACACTTGGTATGCAAGACTTCTTTAAATAATGCAAACAAATATAGGAGTAGTGGACTGGGAGACAAACATTTAAGTGTGCAAACATGGAAAGTGTTTCTACAATTTTCACACGATACATATATGAAACAAATAATTGTCATTGCATGATATAATCGACTTAACTGCTATAAAACAATAAAATTGGGCCAAAATTCACATACGTTTCAGAATTCTATAATAATCTTTACAGTGTCATAAAAACAGCACAAAAGCAATAGTTTTTTGATGGAAACTAAAATAATATAGTCCAAGACACAAAACAGCATTTGTTAAAAGTGTAGCTACAGTATTACGTTAATTGTTCCGGGATTAAATTGTCACTGTTTTTTTTCTATTACCAAATGAAATAAACACAGCAAAGCAATAACATTTAGCTCTTGCAGTTCACAGCACAACACAAAAACGTTACTTTAACACACTTTATTAAAACCACTTGTAAAAGCATCTGGTTCTTTTGCTGTATTTCCATTTTCTAGAAAAGATTTGAAAGTTAACTGCAAAAATCCATCAACGGTTTTCAACCAACTTGAAGTTTTAAAAAAAAACTAAACAAAAGTAAAAAACTAA